>OZ007501.1:71855624-72131299 GCA_963931805.1 Microdon myrmicae
GAAGCGTAAAGAAGCTGGGTTCACCTACAGTGAGGATCACGATGACGAGGAATTCGAAGCTTTAACTCGGAAAATGGAGGAAAAACAAAAACGTTATCTGTTCCTTATGGAAGAGAAAGAGCTGGAAAGGGAAAAAGAGAAAGAGAGGGAGAAAGAGAGAGAGAAAGAGAAAGAGAAAGAAAGAGAGAAAAATATCAAAGCAAAAAAAATTGTCGTTAAAAAACCTCCACAAAAACGACCACTGTCACCAACTGATCCGGAAAGTCCAACTGGTAAGTTTTTCTTAGGGTGTTTGTTGTTAATTGCTTTTGTCTGCATCTTTGGCTTTTCTTATAATTCTTTGTCCCAATATAAGATAAAAGCCTGATAATATAACTCCAATAACACGGTAAATATGCACTCTTGAAATAGTTGGTAGGACTCAGTCAATATCTAAAAGACCTCCATGTGTATTAAGGTGGGAGGAGATGAACAGATGTCAACGTAAAGACCGTCGGTGTCAGAGTACCGTGTAGGTCTAATTACGAGTTGAATTAAATTCCTGTAGTCGAAAAAGACCTGGACGTATTGCCCTTGACGTATTATATGCCTAGAATAGTGAAGCTATTGAGAATTCTAGAGATCGAAATCATCCACACTAACGAATTCTATTTGCAATTGCCATCAACAAAGCTCAAGACCAATCTTTAGTATTGTGCGGTTAAAATCTAGATGCGGGTTGTTTTTTACATGAACAAATATGTGTTGCATTTTTTTTTTTAGAGTCGACAAACCATTCTCCATGTCTGCTCATGCAATGGAACAACAAAAAATTAAACAAATAAGAGACGTGTGCGCTCTATTTTCCCTATTTTCCACTTAGCCAGACTAAGCCAAAGCAATATATGACCGAGTACAGGTTGTTAGTTATAGAATAAAATATTATTCATATGGGAGTTATAGAGTAAAAATATTATTTATGTTACTACTATTACTATTTATTGGCCTGTAGGAACCCGAAAGTTCATGACCTCACCGACTCGACTCCGCCATTGTTCCCTGTCCCGTGCGCTCTCCTTCCACGTTCGACCATCTGATCCGATCTCCTCGAGGTCTAACCTAACATTGTCCTCCCATCTCCGTCGCGGCCGCCCTGTCATTGGCTTACCGTCAAGAATTCTATGCACGATCCTATCGTTGCCCATTCGCGCCACATCTTCGGCCCATATTAATCTCCGCGACTTGATTATTCTCACTATTGTAGGTTTGCGGTATAGCTCTTCCAATTCGTGGTTGTGGAGTTTCCTCCACACTCATGGATAGTATAGTGTGGGATCCAACGTACACCCGCCTGTCACACAGGAGACCGGAGTTCATTTCCCCGTCTGGGAGCCTCTGGCGCAAGACTAATGACCTTGCTCGGAAAAAAAAATCATAATGGAAAATTTAACAAGCCCCAGGACTTGCTAAATAAGGCCAAGACCGGTTCCCGGTTGTAGTGCCGATGATGATGGAGTTTCCTCCATTGTTCTGCCTCCTCGTCATATTTGACGCCAAAGATACCCCTTAGGACTATATTCTCGAATACGCGGAATTTAATTTCTTCCCGTTTTGTAAGAGCCCATGTTTCGCATCCGTATAGAACAATCGGCATGATTATGGTCCTATAGACACGGAGCTTTATATTCTGTGATAGCAGTTTATTGACTGCATGCCAACTAGCGTTGCCGGAGTGTAGTCTTTTGTTAATTTCCATCTACATTTCGTTACTGGCCGCCAGTATCGTTCCCAGATATTTAAATTCTTTAACTTTTTCGAATATCTTGCCCCTGATATCTATATGTGTTCCCTAAGTTCCACCTGCTCTCGCCATAATCATGTATTTCGTTTTGTCTTCATTTATTTCTAGGCCCACCTCTTCTGCCGCTTGCATGATGATTTCACTGTTTTTACTTACAATTTCTAGATTATCGCCCAAAGCGGCGATGTCATCCGCATATGCGAGCACTTGTGTGACCCCGTTCAGGGATGATCCGGCCATGTTGTCGTCTTGTACCTTTCTGATGACATACTCGACGACAAGATTAAAGAGGCATGGTGATAGGCCATCTCCCTGTTTTAGTCCGTCCCGGATTTCAAATGGTTCTGAGAGGTGGTTTTCTATTCTAACTCGCCCTTTGTTTTCGTTCATGCAAATTTGAATGAGGGTGGCATATTTTTTCGGGACTCCCAGCTCCACTACAATATGGTGGAGTCTTTGCCTTGCGACTGAGTCGTAGGGTTTTTTGAAGTCAACGAACAAATGGTGAACCTTCTCTCCGTATTCCCACTTCTTTTCCAGTAGTTGCCTTATTGTGAACAATTGGTTGTTCGTTGACCGGTTCCTACGGAGTCCTCATTGGTAGTCTCCCAATATGTCTTCTGCGTACGGTGTGATTCTCGCCAGTATGACATTTGTTAGTATTTTATATGTGATTGGGAGCAATGATATTCCGCTGTAGTTTTCGCAGTCAGATCTGTCAACTTTTTTGAAAATGGGGACGACTATTGAGGTTTTCCATTCTTCCGGAATGACTTCCTTATCCCATATTGTTTTAATCAGTTGGTGGATCTTTCGAGCGGTTGCCTCTCCTCCATGCTTCACAAGCTCTGCCGGTATGCAGTCGACTCCGGGAGCCTTGTTGTTTTTCAATCGATTTATTGCGTCTACAACTTCGTCGAAAGAGGACTCTGGGATCTGAGGCTCGGCTGTATGTACGTCTGGTGCGTTTATTTGTGGTTGATGGGTGCGCACATTGAGCAGGTTTTCAAAGTACTGCGTCCATTTTGCGCGTTATTGTTTGTTTCTGTCACCAGACAGCCATTTGTGTCTCGGATTATTTTGGCTCTCCCTCGGTAGCCATTTCTAATTAAATTTATGGCAGCATACATACCTCTGATATTCTTTGCTCTGGCATTTTCTAGGATTTTTTCGATCCTAGTCTTCTCCCATTCACGTTTTTTTTTTCCGTTTAAAAAGTCTCGTTGTCTCTTTCTGAATTGTCGCGTATCTTTCTGCGTTGACTATCTTTCTAAGTGGATCACTCTGAGGCGTTTACGTTTTTCGATCTTCGCCCTGCACTCATCGTCAAACCAAGGTTTGAACTTAATTGTTTTCTTAAATCCTAATACCTTTTGGGCTGTTTGTTTGATTGTGTCTCTGATCGATGTCCATTTAGTGCCCAGATTATTGGTTTCCTCTTCCTCACTACTCCCATTCTCTAGGATGGTAAATCTATTCTTTAGTTCGTCTTGATATTCAGCCCTTTTGCGCAGGTCTTTTAGTTTATCAATGTCGAACTTTTTGCTCGTCTCCCGTGACTGCCCATGTGGGATTGCTGCGAGGTGACTCCTGATTTTGCCCATCACTAGAAGATGATCGGAGTCGCAATCTGCTCCTCTATATGATCTTACGTCAAGGATATTCGAGTGGTGTCTTTTGTCTATGAGGAAGTGGTCTATTTGGTTACGCGTTACGCCGTCGGATGATATCCATGTGGCTTTATCGATTTGCTTGTGCTTGAACATCGTGCTTTTCACTACCAGATCTTTAGACGCTGCAACGTGATAATTCGAATTCCATTATAATTTGAAACGTCGTTGTAAACTCTCTTTACCTATAGTTGATTGGAAGATGTCTTCTTTTCCAATTTTCGCATTGAGGTCCCCGAGAAGGATTTTAACATCGAATGATGAGATCCCATCGAATACTTCCTCTAGGGTCTCGTAGAACGTGTACTTCGTTTCTTCGTTCGTAGATTCTGTTGGGGCGTGTATGTTTATAAATACATAATTGTACTTTGGCGGATAGTTGCCTTAGTCGAAGTGTTCCGCCGAACACTGTCCACACAAAGAAAACACCGAGATTTATTTTTCGTCTGATTTATATTTTTTTTTATTGTTTATTTAATGCTGTTTTTATTAACACATAAACTACTGTTAAGGAAGGTTTGCTTAATACCACGGTTAATTACTTCACATGACACATATTAATCCCGTCCTTTATTACACACATTAAACTAGACACTCGACAAAGATTCCTTTTTCTGGACAGAGGATCTGACCTCCGTGACTGTTAATTATCGAACGGATATCCGACACGCATGCACTTTCGACGGCACGAGAAGTATTGTCAATTTTGTTGTTGTTATATATAGTTTGTACTCATGACAGTTTATCTTGATTTCTATTACTGACGCGGCGCGGATCACCTCCTCGTCGGGGTTCTCCATGTCAACCTGTCTGGTACTCGAATTAATTTTCCCTAAGACGACTGCCCTATCTAAATTTTCCCATCCGTCCTGTCTGCCTCTTATCTTCAAGAGAAAATTTCCATTTTGGTTTTCGATTCCAACTTCTTATCAGAATCTTGTTTCGAAGGATCAAGCGTGCCGCCACTTCTTTCTTGATCCTATCATGGACTTTGTTTACGTCACCCATCTGGCTTACGGCAACAGAGTTTTTGTGTGCTTCAGATGGGCAACAAAGGAACCGTGGAATTTGGTTTCTAGATCGCATTTCCTAATCATAAACATCTAGCGTGGGATAGGCGTTTACGATGTTTATGATCGCAAGAATTGTTGGTCGGCGCGCGAATCGCTAGGCCTTTGTTTGCGCACGTGCGCTTGTCGGTTTGGGATCTTGCGAGGAATTTATGGTGCTAATTGCTATTAGTTACATGAGGAGATTATTCCGTTTGCTTTCAGAAAAATACGTTTAATGGATGAATCGAATGGATGCATTGAATTCAATATTAGGGAATTTTGAACGTTAAGTTCGATTGATTTTTACTATTGAATTCAATGTTGGGGTATTTGGAATGTTACCTTTTGTTTCAGGTGGAAGTAAGGACTTTTGGGAAACGTGTCTGTGGGCAGGTGTAATAGATATAGGTGAGTATGTTCCTTTGGTGGAACGACGATTTCTCAACCTATAGTGGGTTGTGTGGTTCGTAGAACCGCCACAGTACCATGGTCCTTGTATTTTTAGCACCGACAATCGGTCATTAATAAATTGCTCATCTTTTACATGGGGCGTAATCTTATTGCTTATGATGAAGCCAGTCCCGAGGTTATGTGTATTGGTACCTCCACACGCCAGTGTAAACCCGTTGGTTTCGATTACTTGATGTGGGAGTCGGACTTCCTGAAGCGTGACGATGTCCATTTTATATTGTTTCGCGTTTTCTACGACCGTCTGTATCACCCCTGGTTTATATAACGTTCGAACATTCTACGTCCCGATGCGTATATCTCGTTTTTTTCCGTTTTTCCCTACGTCTTCTTTTTGCCGAGTCGGTGTTTTCTTATGGTAGTGTCGGCTAATTACACCTACGCCTACCGGGTTTTTCGTGAGATTGTTTTTTGTATATTGATTATTCATTTTTGTCCCCACGGCTCTTGGGGTTTCATATATTCCGCCATATCAGAGCCCCTCTTTGATATGGTAAGGTCTGCTTACTGCTCTAATTTGACACGGTGTCAGAGAGGCGCCGTTATAATACAGCCGGTATACCCCTGGCTGCAAACCATCCAATGGGCACGGTGACGCGTAACACCCTGGATTAGGGGTGGTAGATCTTTGTGTGTTACTCCTCGCTAGCCTGTCTGACATGGGTGGCCCTACTGGAAGCGTATGCTTCCGTCAGCATAGCCTGAGTGATTCATTGTAGTTTAAGCCCCCGCACCACGTCAAGGTTTCTAGCAAGCGGGGGATTATTTATGTTATAGAATAAAATATTATTCATATGGAATGCTTACATGAGTGAATTCGTTCAACCCCATTTCCTTCGTTTTTTTTTTCCCTTAAATACGATTTTGTAGACGTTATTAGACCTTACAATGTTACATGATTGAGAATAGTATAATTTGATCATACAAACTGTTATGCAAACACTAAAAAAATTGTCTAGATGCGCGTGAAAAAAGGAAATTGCTTTTGGATTAAAAGTTTCTTTAATGATCAGCAGAAGAACACATGTATACTTATCAGTAGGAAAAGAAAAAGGAAGTAAAGTGGATCAAGGAAGCGAAGTGGTTCTGACAGCTAACTGGCAGTGCCATCTACCGTCGAGTGGATGGCAAAAGAAAGACTGGTAGAGATGAATCCGGCCAGAGACGATAAGGGGGTGTACACATTACACACCCAACACCCCTTCTCGATTCCACAATCACATCCCTAAACGTTTGAAACATCTCATGTTAGCTGGTAATCCCAGTGACTTTGTTAAAGCGTCCCCCGGCATCTCTTCTGAAGCAATAATTTCCAACTTGGTGGTCCCATCTCCGACCGCCTCCTTCACGAAATGATACCTGATCTCAAGATGTTCGGTTCGTCCTCGGATGCCCAAATCATTTGTAATCACCTGTGCCCTGTGGCCGTCAGCCCAAATTGTCACTGGGTTCGCTGGATTAATTAGTTTTAATAAATAAGAGCCGTTAAATCGATTTTGAATTAATGTAACACTTTATTAGTCCGTTAATAACAACCGTTACTTTTACCGTACACTTAACGATTTCTTGACTTATCGCTTGCTTACTCTGCTTACTTCTTTCTCTCTGATCTGCGTGTGACGTATTTATACCGTTTCCTCATTCTGATTCGGTGTTTCGTTTCCGTCCGTTCCATAGCCTTGAATTTGCTACTGTTCATAGTCTCCCGTTTTCCAGTGCTTTCTAGAATATTCTAGCACTGATTGTCATATGCGTCACAATATTGTTAACACACCACGACGTAGTATAATAGTAATAGTGTATTCGATCTCTTCTACAGTTAAATTCATAGTGTTGAATATTTATCATTCTGAAAATTTTCCTTTGATAAAAAAAAACCTTTCTTTTAGATGGCCAAACGCCCGGGCGAAAGAAACTGCGCCTTGCTGACAGTGAAATATTTGATAAAGCAGATGATGAATTACTAACTCCAACATGGGTAGAAGCAGACGATGATGAACCTGGTGTAATTGAACAACCCGATGGGAGTGATACGGAATCTAATGAAAATGTAGAAAGTGCTAGCTTGATCGAATTTTCCGACGATGCAAAATCTCAAGAAGCACAGGTGCCAGAAAAAAATATCGTGGCGAATAGCGAGGCTGGCAACGTCCCAGAATCTGACGATGAAATCGAATCAATTGCAGATACACTAGATATCGGTTCAAATATGAATCTAAAAAATACTAATCGAAAACTACATGCCCAGAGTAAATTTGCAGAATACTGCGTACACTGCTCGAAAAGAATACCTCGAATAGTACACCACTACGTGAACGAACATCGAAAATCAGAAGTATTTACAGCTCGCATAAGAACAAGAGATGTTAAGCGCCTATTAACAACCAACAATTCCGGTTATACGAGCATTTACAAAGGCAACCAACAACAGTACACGGCTCATTGCATTTTTTGTAACAAGGAAGTTAAATTCCTTTTGTCATATTGGTATCAACATTTCACTATACATACCGGAGAGTACACTTTCAAATGCAGTGGATGTGGTGTCCTAAAACCAACTAGAAGCCTTCTGACGCATCACTTGCAATCCGCTGCCGGATGTCCGAAAAAAGGCTCACTAGTAAAATACCAACTTTTCGATACCAAGTCAACTCTAATTGAAGCCTATGTTTGTGTTATTTGCAATTACGTCCAGCTGCATCGGAAGAACGTGATACGACATTTAAAGAGTCAACATGACGTTGAGACAATTTCAGAAAAACACATCATCAAAGTTACGCTGCTAAACTTTTCTCCATCAGACACAAATGTAAAACCAGCCGATGAGTTCCAGCTGTCACTGTTGCAGTCCTCAGATGAAGAGGAGCCAGATCTTCCTGAAGGACAACAACTGGTGGATGAGCCGTTGATGGTACAAAACAACGTCGACTTTAGTGACGACTTATCTTTCATGATTTGTGGAATGTTAGATGTTCAAATGACTCTGCCCGCAAATTCCAAAGTCAGTAGTATTGGTACAAATGCAAACCAGGTAGATAACTAATAAAAGTATATTACATCACGTATACTGTCGCTTTTAACTTGCTTTGTTCTACTTAAAAGAGTGGAGTCGGTTTTTAAGGGGATTCAAGCAACATGGTAAGATCATAAATATTGAAAACTTCATAAGTAAATAAGATAATATTAAAGTTTCTATTGGAAATCTTTTACAACTTCGTAAACTTACTACACGAATATAGTGAGTTTATGAAGACGACGGTACCAATACACGTGACGTCCTTATGACATTTAATCTGTCGCCTATAACAGAAATTTAGGATGCAAACTACAATAAATCAAAGGAGTAAGCTTCTTTTTTTTATAAAAATAGCAGAGGTGAGGTATAATTAAAGACAATAAAATTAAATGCTAAAATATTTAATCCTGCCCCTATATCATAAGGTTGTTTGTACACTTCTGCAGACATTTGTATACCGAAACAAAAAATAATAGTTAAAGCATAATTTAGAGTGATTGTGAAGGATCCACTTAGTTAATATAAAAAGAAAAACAACTTGTAAACAATTATAAAATTTAACATTTAAACATAATTTGTAAGCATTTTTAAATGTATCATTAACAAATCCGTTTTAAAACTGAATATAGAATTCCATTGCTGGATTGCAAGCGAAACATTTACTCTCTGGACCCCATACTTGAAAGGTAAAGCACTCTAAGACTAAGCAAATAAATTATAGGATTCAGTTGAACAAAGGCAGACTGATTTTATAGACATAATGAGCGGACTGGCTTTCACCCGGGAAATGTCAAATTAGAAGTTACTTGCTAACATTCAGCATTTCAGAAAATGTTATCAACTAATCAAGGAAAACAAAAAACTTGGTGAAAAATAATTGAAATGAAGTACGAGGATGGGCTGAAAAGTTTCCGACCTCAACCTGAAGATACCAATAAAAGCTAGTGAACGTAGTTGTGCATATTTTGACAGTTATTATTATTATTTTTATTATTTACTGGCCTGTAGGAACCCGGAAGTTCATGACCTCACCGACTCGGCTGCGCCATTGTTCCCTGTCCTGTGCGCTCTCCTTCCACGTTCGACCATCCGATCCGATCACCTCGAGGTCCAATCTAACATTGTCTTCCCATTTCCGTCGCGGCCGTCCTGTCGGTCTCTTCCCCGTTAGTTTACCGTCAAGAATTCTATGCACGGTCCTATCATCGCCCATTCGGGCTACGTGGCCGGCCCATCTTAATCTTCGCGACTTGATCACTCTCACTATTGTAGGTTTGTGGTATAGCTCTTCCAATTCGTGGTTGTGGAGTTTCCTCCATTGTCCTGACTCCTCGTCATATTTACCGCCAAATATACCCCTTAAAACTTTATTCTCGAATACGCGGAATTTGTTCTCTTCCCGTTTTGTGAGAGCCCATGTTTCGCATCCGTATAGAGCAATCGGCATGATTATGGTTCTATAGACACGGAGCTTTATATTCCGTGATAGCAGTTTGGATTTTAATAGTCTTTTGACAGTTACTCGCCAAAATTTTGGAAGCGTCGTTTTTATTTGACAGTCCTTTGACTGAGCTGATGTGTTTTTTTTTTTTGTTTTATATCCACATTTATTTAACAAATTAATTACATATTTTACTTAAGACTAAATGTTAATTTCTAGTTCACAAATATCACTCTTACATTAACTTACTGGCTCTTCGCAAGCAATCTAAATTATACATTATTATTTTTCTTATGCATTTCGGGGTACAATAACTGTTTTTATGACATGTCACAATAATTGGTGTGTTTTCTTTTTTAAATGTATTCTTTCTTTTTTTTCTACACCATGTACTATTTATAATTTTTTTTAATTACATATATAGGGAGTTGACACGCAAAAAATAAATAAAAAAATAATGAAACAAAACGGACAAACATAAACAAGGAATACAAATAAAAAAAAAATAATAATAATTGTGAATTGGGGATAGGGGGAAGGAAAGCGGTGCGCCTGGGAGGCATACTATGTTTGGGGAGGTGTAGTCCTTTCTTCATCACTGATCCACCACCAGTTGGGATGGGATCGATCTTTTATTGATTTATCTCTTTCACCGATCACCATACCAAAACGCAGGCGCTCTGGAAAATTAGAGATATCGTTATCGTGGAGAATTTGTTTATCCCTGGCACCACGGAAAGCGTGGTAAATAATAGGGACTCTGCGTTTGTCTTGGATAAGTTCTTTTTTATCCAAGAAAGGGAATGCTTCTGGGGGAATGGACCCATTCTGGAGAGTACTCTCCATATACATATCATTGGGATAGAATGCTCCCGAAATGAGATCATTTTCACTGCACATTGCCCTTGTTGTGTGACCACGAATAATCTTAATAATGAAGTTATCTATTCTGTTTAGTCCTAATTTGTCATACAATACTTTATTGGGATAGTATTTCTTATACTGCGACTCTGGGGTTCTGTACATTCCGAGGCAGGAACGCAAACACTGCCTCTCGAACACCCGAAACTTCTCTATGTAAAATGGGGATATGTAGTACCATACCGGGCAGCCATACACCAATATTGGTCGGATGAATGCCGAATATGAAATTATTTTCACCTTGGGGTCCAGCAGACTACTACGGAAGAGTCTTCGTGTCATTGCATATGCGTTTTTAGCAGCTGTAAGAGCAGCTGCTGTATGCTTATCAAAGTAAAGATACTGATCAAGCTAGATTCCAAGGTATCTGACTACAGTTTTTACTTGTAGAGGAAGATTATTACTTGCTGCAATAGAAAATTCCGTTTTGTATCCCTTGATGCACTGGACAGTGGCGTTCTGAAAAGGATAGTCTCTGTTTTCTGGAAATTTATTTTTAATTTCCAGTCGTCGCAAAAACGTTTGATTTTGTTGAAATCATCTTGCAGAAGTCTGTTGATGACATCAATCTTTTCTCTAGATCTATACACCACAATGTCGTCGGCATACGCAATTGCATGGTTGAGAGAACCCACTAGACCACTAGTATAAATGTTAAATAAAATGGGAGAATTCACTGGAAATTCTTGTTAGAGATTATATCTCCACATTTCACTACAAATTGTTTACCCATTATCATATCGTAGATAATGTATAATAAATATTCGGGCATATCTAGATTTGATAACTTATATACCAGCCCTTCTAGCCATACGGTGTCGAAAGCCTTTTCAAAGTCAACCAAACAGGCCCCTGTGCATTGTCGCTTCGCCTTGTTCCATTGTATGTCGGAAACAAGTTTTATCCCAGCATGAACTGTGTCATGTTGCGAACGGAAACCAAACTGATTGTTTGGAATAATACCATTTTCCTCACACCACTTACTCAATGCTTTATTTATAATTTTCTCGAATACCTTGCTGATGTTCGGAAGCAAACTAATCGAGCGAAGATTGGCTGGATAGCTTCTGTCCTTGCCCCATTTTGGGGATGGGATGGACTACTGCAGATTTCCATTGGATTGGATAATATGCATTATTTAGAGCGTTATTGAACAAAATAGTGTAAACCTTCACTACTTCAAGAGGTAAATGCTTTAGAACAATGTTTGGAATACTATCTATTCCAGACGATTTTTTGTTCTTAATCGATCTAAGAATGTCCGTCAGTTCATCCTTGTGTACAAATATACTAGTGTTTAGATCTCTAAGCGAGGAATCCGCTCTATTATTTTCACTAAAGATAGTGAAACTTCGACTTAAGAGACGCCAATTGTTAAGTTCATTGCGTAAAGAAACATGTTTTTGGAGAGCCCTATTTTGCAGGTCAAGGTTAGAATGAGCCGATTCGTTCAATCTATACACTGCTTCGAAACAAGCACCAATTGAGTTCGCCTTTTTTTGCGGATCCTCGACTATTATGAACTCTTCGTTAGAGTTGATGTGTTCCAGGGCAAGTCCTGCGTTCACCAGCGTTTGACAATTCTCGGGAGTCCGCGGAACTCGCAGACATGGGATGTCATTATAATCTTTCCTTTGAAAGACTTTATTTATTTGTGGGAACATATTCGGTACACTAGCTTTAATGGATTGAATTCTCTTGTTCCAGTCTTCATTAATTACTAATCTATAGTTGTCACGGATCAGTTTTTGAAGATTTTTATTTAATGACAATTGTTTTTATTTCCTGGCTATTTGGATCGATTTTAACTTAGAGAGCAGAATACTGTTTTGCCTATACAGCTCGTCGATCGTTGCGTTTCTGTACCGGTTTGTACAGAAACGCAACGAGTGAGACGCTTTTGGGATAGAACAATTCATTGTATTAGTAACAATGTTGTTCATCGTCGGAAGATAATGATCAATTTCGTCATTATGAAGATTTCTGTCAGTTGGTGGATCTATGCCATTGGAGCGTAATTCTTTTTTTATTATCCGATCAAAGCGCGACCAGTGTGTTTTTCCGAAATTAAAAGAATGTATCTGTTTGTACTGCTCAAGTAGTGAAGGTTCGTTTAGGACATGTATTACAGCACCAAGTCCGTAATGATCGCTATCGTACTCGATTGTACGAAGACAATTTCTAGTAGTTAGATCCGTATCTAATAATTGTATTCGCTCGTCGAGCAACAGTAAATCCAAGAATGGATTTATTCTTGGATATGACGGCGTACTTGTAGCGTACAATTCTAGTTTATGTTCGATAGCGTTTGTTTGCCACCAGTCGAATAAAATAAATTATTTTCCGAGTCTAACTTGAGACTTCGAAAAAGGGTATCAAGTTCATTGATAAACTGTCGACACTGTGGAGATTCAGGAGCATACGCAGATATCACATATAAATGCCTTTGACTTTTCAAAGGAATATCTATGACACAGGCTTCTATTACCTGGAAGTTGTATACATCTCTACTGTAGACGACTTTGTGTTGTAGACCATTTTTAACTAAGATAGCGACCCCGCCCCCCTGAGTGGAATTTGGACGATCTCGTCTAATTACTTTATAATTTGGGTAGCCCAATTTGTGCCTTTGATTTAGCTTAGTTTCGCTAGCCAAAAACACATCTGGGCGTTCAGCTTCCAGCAGATTGCTGAGATTATCCCTTCTTTCCATGCGGATTAGTGAATTAACATTCACAGCAATAATTTTTAGGGTTAATTCAGTCGCAGTCAACGTTATGATTAAAGTGTGCGTTCGCCTTCAAACGCAGCAAACTGTCCTTGTATGGACAGTAATATTGCTGTTATATCAGTTTGTGCCTCAAGAGCAGGCGTTTTAATGATATTACGAGATTGTTCCAAGATTGGTGCATTTTTTACTCCACCTGCCATTTCGGCGTATGACACACTTGGTGCCACGAAGTTGTTGTAAGAGCGAGTTTTCATCCTTTTCTCTTCTTCAACTTGCTTAATTTTGGCTTCCAACATTGATTTTAGTTGTTGGTACTTAGGGCAACCTCTAAAGTTAGCAGGATGACCTGAGTTGTTACAGAGGACACAGGATAGTTTACTTCTATCCGGAAGCTGTTCTTTGACATTCTCCAATGATATGTTTGTTTAGACATTTGACGCATCTGAAATGCATATTGCAATTCGCTGCCACAAGCCCGAAGCGTTGACAGCGCATACACTGCAATACGCGGTCGGACTTCTTTATTCTCTCCCAACTTCGTTTTGACTGTCACAACACGTGGCTTCGTTCTCTTTTATTTGATTCTATTTATTTATATTTACTTTGCCTTGCCCTTTTCTATATACTGGAATTTATTTGTATATAAATAGTCTTTTTATAACACTTCAGCGACTCATAGAAGCAACTTTTTTCATTCAACTCGATCGCCGAACCGAAAACACGTCCGCACTCGGTCACTGTGTATCGTTGTATGTGTCGATGTGAGTATTTTTGTGAAAATGGACAAAATTGAGTATCGAGCTTTCATTAAATTTTTGTTTTTGAAAGGGAATACGCCTACACAAATCAAAGATGAGTTGGACTCTGTGTATGGGGACTCTGCACCATCATTTACCACAGTGAAATTTTGGGCAGCTGAATTTAAACGTGGCCGTGAGAGGTTGGGAGACGATAAACGCTCGGGACGTCTAAAAACTGCAACAACTGACGATAACATCCCTAAAGTTCACCAAATGGTGCTAGACGACCGCCGAATTAAAGTGAGAGAGATAGCAGAGGCTATGAAAATATCCAAAGAACGTGTTTCTCAAATATTAAATCAAAATGTAGGCATGGGAAAGCTGTCCGCGATTTGGGTGTCGCGTTTGATCACGTTAGACCAGAAACGTGTTCGAATAAACATTTCCAAGGCCTTGTTGGCGCAGTTTACGCCCAATAAATCTGAGTTTTGGTGCCGATTAAATACTGTCGATGAAACTTGGATACACCATTATACATGTTACGGACCGACCTTGAGTCCAGGTCCCCCCAACATTCACTAATCCCCTTTCGTTAGTTTCCCCTCTTTACCTCTGAACGGAGAACAACTCGGCAAGTAGTTAATTTGCATAAACTACTTTGTGCAAATTCTATTTGGTAGAGAAAATAATAAAAATCGGCGTTGGCGCCGAATAATAAATAAAGGTCAACGGCGAAAATAAACAATTATTCATTCGACGTAAAACTGCGACTCGACTCGCTACGAAACATTAGTGATTCTTGGTAATTTCACGATAAAGAAATTTAGTAATTAGTAAAGTTGCCTATAAACTAGTGCAGTACAACGAAAAGTTCCTGTGAAGAATTAACAACTACAACCAGCTGAACGGGGGAGCAACAACGCAACGCCCCTTGCACCCAGTCGCAGCGCCTACCAGCAGCAGACCAACCACAGCTACAGCGACCGCTCAACGGTTCCCCACGTTTAATTTGTGTATACTCAAATCAACTATCCTTTGAATCGCTTAAAGACAACATAGAACGCAGCTTATTATGTAACCTAGAAATAGAAGACAGATACGAGAATCTACCTATTGTGCTGGTGTATCACCCTCACGATCTAAAAGAAACAGAAATCGATTACCTACGGTCTGAAGGACTACGCTTAGCTGAAATGCTACATTGTGAATTTATCGACACTATGAAGTTTTATCGCCACCGCCAAAGACAACGTCAAAAATAAGCGTATAAATCCTAAACAATTTAATTATAAGTATACGTCTCTCCGACATTAAGTGTGATGATTCATATCAGCCAGATCATCCGGATTTACGCATAATAGTCTGTATGTTCCGCGGCGACATGTATTCTCCAGAGAGTATTTTGGCTCCGTTGATGTTGGAATCATCATCAACTGTTACCCAAGACCGAAGTATTATGGTTGAGACATTCCTAGGTGAATCCAAAAGGAGTGTTGAGTTCATAGTATCTTCTTATCATGAAGCCAATCAATATCGCGATGAGTTAATACATGGATTCATTTCGTTCTATTCTACTAAGAGAAAATCATCCTTAGCCAATTTGAATGCTTTTACTATGAACATTCCAAACATGCCAATACAAATTATAGCGATAACAGACAACGGCGGAGCTAATGCTTTCTTCACCAACGACCTGTGCCAACTGTTGATCACCGAAGGGAACTCTATTGCCGACCGATACCGAGGACACTATTTTTTTTTTTTTTTTTTTTTTTTTTTATTAGACTTCTCTCGGGAGAGGCGAACCTATAGCGTCGAGTGGCCGCCCCGAGATGCCATCAAATAACTGTTGCAGTTCTTTTTGAACAGTTGCAGGTTGTAACGCTCCGGGAACACTCGCGTGGGAAGGGAGTTCCACAGCTTCCCCGCTCTGTAACGGAACGAGGTCTGATACAGGGTTGTTCGCGCTGTCGGGAGATGAACCACAAACGGGTGCGATCCGTCAGATTGTCTTGTGGAGCGCATATAGACCGAATTGCATGGAACAATACCAAGAATCTCCGAAGAACAGCACCCGTGATATCTGTAAAACAGACAGAGGTCGGCCACGCGCCTTCGATGTGATAGCGACTGTAGTCCCGACGTCAACGCCGAGTCCCCGATCAGACGGATCGCTCGTCTTTGTACGCTCTCAAGTAGGTCGAGGGTATGTTTAGGAGCCGAGCTCCAAACATGAGAGCAATATTCGAGCGCGGGTCTAATTTGAGATTTATATAGGAGAAGAAGTTGGGCCGGAGTAAAGTATTTCTTGGCTACAAAAAGATAACTCAGTTTTCCTGAGGCTGATCTGGCGATACCCGATACGTGTTTATGCCATGATACATTCCCACAGACCGTGACGCCGAGCAATTTCAAACTTTCCCCAGCCTCGAGGGCCCGGCCACTCATCATCAGCTGTGGAACCGATGATCCAGTTTTCTTTGTGAATGTTGTATACTGGGTCTTCGTTGCGTTGAAGTCGACAAGATTGGCCTTTCCCCACTGCAGGACTTTATCTAGATCCTGATTCAGAGAGTCAATCTGCCTACATCTCAGCTGGTGCGACGTTGATGCACCAATCGGCCGATCACTCAAAAAGGAGGAAACAAGCGTACTATCATCCGCAAAACTAAACACTTTGTTATCCGTTGTCTCCAACAAATCATTTATGTGAAGCAAGAACAAGGTTGGAGCCAAAATAAAACCCTGGGGCACCCCCGAATTAACGGGATACAGATCCGAACACTCGCCGTCCACAACAACCCGGATCGATCGATTCTCGAGGAAGCTCCTCGTCCAGTCGGGAATCTGTTGGGAAAGTCCATATGAACGAAATTTGCTCAGCAATGCCCCGTGCCAGACGCGGTCAAAAGCCTTGGAGATATCTAATGCGACCGCCCTTGACTCACCATGCCGTTCAATCTTTATGACATCATCAGCTGGTCAACCACTCAAATTTGCTTTCTACATACCATTTCTGAAGAAAGTGTGGGATCGCAAGCCAGAGATTGAAACTCTCCACATGGAAGAGCCTGTAACCTTAGATTCGGCAGAAGGCACTTTGGAGCATTCAATGCACCACTTACCACAACCGCCGCCACGTCATGAGAGCTACCTGCTGAAAAACACTGCAGGCACAGGTGGCTCTGGCAGCGAAAACTACGAACATCTTCCTACCCGTTCACTGAATTCTCTTAACGGTTGGCTTGATGATGGTCTGTTTATTAGTCACGATGTTGAGAAGCACGATGTCCGCCGACGCAATATGATTTGGAATAATTTTAGTGGATCTAATCATCATGCATTTACTACAGGGCGCAGACAAAACGAATCAAGTTTCGCCAACAAAATACGATCAAAGGGCCCTAGTCAAACATTAAAGCAACCCGGTAAATTGAACCTGAAAAACTTCCAGTTAGTGAGTGATGCAGTAGCCCGGATGAATGTTAGCAGTGACACCAACTTAGCTGAAGGTGATAAGAAAAAAGTTTTAACTTTAAATAATAAATCGTCAATATTTGATCATGCTCCCCTGGCGGCTCCTGAAGATTATTCCGATGAAATGGCCGAGTACGCACAAATTAAAGACGTATACGGGGATGAAGAATATTCCGAATCGGACAGTGATTCCAGCGCATCTGATCGAAAGGCAAGAGGTTATGACGGTTACTACAAGATGAATCGCAAACAGCAAGCCTCAACTGGTACTTAGAGAAATATACCCTTATAAGTACGAAGCAAGTTGGATTCAAAAAAAGTCGAGGTACAATGGATGCCCTCCTTCACCTTGATAACTACATTACTTCTGCGCTTTCCTGCAAAAAGCATACCTCCATTCTAACAATAGATTTCTAAAAGGCCTTCGACCGCATCGGCCCCCACGTCATACTGACCAAACTTCAAAAATGGAAAATAGGAGGTAATATGTTCAATTTTATCAGATCTTTCCTGTCTAATAAAAAATTCAGGGTAAAATCCAACGGAGTTTGTTCCGGGGTACACAATCTAGAAACCGGTATCCCTCAAGGATCACCACTCTAAGAAGTTTTATTTAAAATAGCGTTTGAAGATTTAAGTATTATACTGTCAAAATATAAAGTGGTAAAATATTGTATCTACGCAGATGATCTCGTTGTATTCAGTAATGTCAACAATTTAGAATTTATCAGTCAAACTTTTGAAAATATTCTCTCACATATTAGAATGTGGGGTTATTATTCCGGAGCCAAAATCTCAAACAAGAAAACAATAATACTTATATGTAAAAAACACAGCTGTAATAAATTGTTAGCAGTTAACTTTGAAAACTCCACCATCAGCAATGTTAATACACTAAAAATTCTAGGCCTACAATTTGACAGTGAATAGCTCTTAAGAAAAACTTAGATCTAAGGTTAAATATCATTAAATACTTAGGATCAAAAAATAGTTTTGTTCACACTAATACACTAACAAACATCACCAGAGCAATTATATTATCGAAAATAGATTACGGCCTACCAATATACGGGAAATGCAGCAAAACAAACCTACAACTAGTGAAATCCCCCTATCACGCAGCAGCTCAAATAAGTACAGGTGCATTCAAAACCACACCAATAACAAACATCTAGCAGAAAATGGACTTCCGACGATTGAAAACCGAATGAAGTACCATTCATCCAAGCTAGTTGTCAAACTTACCGCCACACCGGAGACACCCATAGTGGAGGATATTAAACACATCCTTATGAGGAAACGTCCCCAAAGGTACATGTCAGCCCTAGGACAAGCAATATTACTTGCGACCAATTCCGAATAGACATTAAACCACAAAAGGCAAGGACAATTCACCCCCCATGGCTATTATCACCTAAGATATTCAACACCAGTTTAAGCCTACTCCCGAAAAATAGAACAAACCACCGAGAATACCAACAACATTATCGACATATCAAAAACCAACACCGCCAGTGGAACCTACTTTTCACCGACGCATCCAAAACAAGGGACGGCACATCATTTGCGATAGTCAACAACGTAAAAATAGTAATCAGAAAGGGACTTATACCCGAATTCTGTTCCATATTTTCGTCCGAAGCAACAGCTGTACTGGAAGCAATTAAGTTAGTAAAAAAGAACAAGACACTTATTTGTACCGACAGCCTATCAACCATCCAAGCAATAACGAACCCAAACAATGGAAACCGAATCATTCACTTGATCCAGCATAGTTTATTCTATAAACAAAACAAAATAAAGCTTCTCTGAGTGTCAAGCCATAGTGGGATAGCAGGCAACGAAGCAGCAGATGCTACTGCAAAACTGGCCATCAAGGAACCCCTAATAACGTTTTTCATTGAAAACAGCAAGGACTTACATAGATACTTTAATAGTGAGCTCCACAATTTAGAATAAAAGAACCGGGTAGAGTACAGGCAGACGTATGCAGTAGTAAACCCCAGAAGAGAACCCATCACATATCCACCAACAGCCGCAAAACATAAAATCAGGTGATTCCTCCGGCTGCGCCTTGGGCACACATTTATCACCAACCAACATCTCATCAACAGGAGTAATCCCCCTACCTGCCACATCTGTACATCCAACTTCAACCTATCCTCCAAACACATACTATTTGAATGTGCAGGGGTAAAAGACCTTGTACGCCAACATTACAACGACGACATCATCAACATCATATCCGAACCATCATCATCTAATATCGATAAGCTCTACAAACTACTAACCCTAGTTATGCTACAAAATCTAGTGTAAACAATATTTAATATTTATATTACTAGCCGAAAACCTGTGATATTAGACTTAAGTTACCATGTAATTTACTTACATTGTAATAAATAATAATAATAATACTCATTGCAAAGCAAATCCACATTGAGTCCCTTTTTAGATGACGCTTTAATAGGTGAGCGTCATGCACCGTGATACATGCTACACATCCATCGGAACATCTGGGAAAAGAGGATTCTAATGTCATACTTCTGCTTTGGCGTGTGCTGTTAGGTGTTTCGTTTCAATGACCGTCGAAATTGAATTATGATCCAATTGCCGGGTTTTTTTTTTTTTTATTTTTTTTTTTTGGTTTCGATAGGAAGGTGGAAATCTTCAAAAGATACCTTGACTTGATCGATCCAGAGGCATGCCGGGTTGTTACCGATTAAAACCGCCTCCTGCCAGGCTCATATTCCCGTTGATCCCCGCGGAACTTTCTTTTAGATATTCCATCGCGGGGCGGGACGGAGTTTACCTGTTACTCCGCCCGTCGCGTCGCAACTGCTGCATCATTTCACAGAGAATACCATTTGTTACGGACGATGCCTGTTTTGAACTAAGCATGTATTCTATTACTCCTCCCGGAGTAACTGTCCGTCTCATATCTCTCTCCAAAATCGTTCGTGCGGTGTCGAATCTCACGCACTCTGTGAGTACGTGTTCCGCATTTTCTATTTTGCCTTCGCAATACAAGCACTATGGGTGATTCACATGCTTATACCTGTGCAAGTATTGCCGAAAGCATCCATGTCCTGATATTAGCTGAGTCAGGTGGTAATTCAGCTCGCCATGTTTTCTTTTCACCCATGTTTCTATATCAGGTATCATGGTGTGGGTCCATCTTCCTTTGGTGGAAGGCACTTGAGTATCACCTAATGGAGCCACTCGTAACCACATTGACCACGTGTTGATAGATCGCCACCAGTCCTCGAGCCTGATTACGGTACGAACGTGCGAAAGGTGCCAACGTCCACTCGGATCACTATCTAGTTGGTATAGTTTTCCGATTGCCTTCCGGAGACGTAGAGGAAGAGTAAGTCCCGGCGCCAGAATGTCGGGCGTAGAAAAGAAATGGGCACGTCTTAAAAATACTGTCATTAACACTGCCAACTCCATCTTAGGCAGTAGTCATAGAGATCGGAACGACTGGTCTGATGATGAGTGTAAACTAGCGACTGAACGTAAAAATGCTGCATACCGGGCAATGCAGCAGACTCATAGGACGCGGGTACGTGGGGTGAAATGCAAAGAGTTCAGAAGATCTGAAAAAAAACTTCACAGACAAAAGAAAAGTGCCTGGAAAAAAATCTAGTCTGTGAAATAGAGAAAAGTAGAGAGCGAAGTCCGCACTAGAGGCGGAAGTTCTACCAAATAATCCGCAGTATGACGCGGTACACATCACGCTGCACTTACTGCAAGGATAAAGAGGGTAATCTGATCACCGATCCTGAAGGCATTCTGGAGTGATGGAGAGTGCACTTCAATGAATTGCTAAATGGTCAGCACACAGAAGAATTGGAGGCTCCACTAATACAAGATCAAGACCAAATGCTCCCGCCCCCAAGCATTAAGGTAACATTAAAAGCTATAATACAGCTCTAATCAAATAAATCAAAGAGGAGGGACAGCGTTACATCACGCAGTTCATGAGATCGTGGTGCACGTATGGAAGCAAGTAAACATGCCGAAGCTTGGCGTCGTGAAATAATTTGCCCTATACATAAGAGGGGAAGATATCACAGTGTGCAGCAACTATAGGTGTATAACGTTGCTGAGTACCGACTATAAGATCCTCTCCCCTATCCTACAAGATCGGATAGCCACATACACTAAAGTCATCATTGGTCAATATCAGCGTATCTTCATCCCAGACAAATCAGCGGTTGATCAGATATTCACCCTTACGCAGGCGATGGAAAAATGTCTGGAATTTAAGATTCCATTTTATCATCTATTTATAGACTTTAAGGCCGCCTATGACAGCATAGCTAGGGTAGAACTATATAATGCCATGAGAGAGTTCGGCATTCCAAACAAATTGATTTGACTTTGTAGGTTGACCATGACCAACGTAACTAGTCAAGTAAAAATAGCAGGATTGCTGTCCAAACCAATAAACATCTTTAATGGACTCCGACAAGGGGACGGTCTGGCCTGCCTCCTCTTCAACCTGGCGTTGGAGAAAGCAATCCGTGACTCTGGCGTCACAACTCGAGGGACTATTATCGCCAAGTCCAGCCAGATACTTCCCTACGCAGATGACATTGACATCATCGGTAGATCCGATTCGTCTGTACACGATTCCTTCACCCAGATCGAGCAGGCGGCATAAAAACTGGGACTGCACATTAATGAGGAGAAAACTAAGTACACAGTGGTAACTTCTGCGAAGAGGAGACCTAGCGTTGGTCAAACTATCAGAGTAGTGGAGCATGAGTTTGTACAAGACCATGGTCTTATCAGTACTCATGTATGGATCTGAGACATGGGTGCTCAATAAAATACACTCTGAACTCCTAGCCGCGCTCAAGAGGAAGGTCTTAAGGAGAATTGATGGCGCCGTATGTGAGGGAGGACGATTCCGGAGACGCTACAACCACAAGTTGTACGCAATCTACCTTGAACCTCATATTGTAAGAAAAATCAAGCTCGGTAGACTCCGGTGGGCGGGACACCTAGCTCGAATGAGCGAAGAGGAACCTGCCCAGAATGCCCTTTGCGGCAGTATGTATGGAAGGAGACAGCGCGGCAGACCTTGTCTGCGATGGAGGGATGGCGTAGAGCAGGACGCCCATAGCCCGGGAGTGCCAAACTGGATGACATCGGCTCTAAATCGGGACCGGTGGAGAGATTTGTTAAATAAGGCCAAGACCCGATCCCGGTTGTAGTGCCGATGATGATATCATTATTTCTTTGTTTCGTTGGGGTGATGCATACTTCTTATCGCCAACACTTGCCGATTCATCATTAGCAGATGTGACTTATTTTCTTCCATCGGGATGATGCATGCTGCATATCGAAAATATTCGATGATTGATAATTGGTAGATGCATTAACTCGTGCGTGTGGTACATTCTTGATTGCAATCTTTTCGACAAGTTGTATAGTTGTTAAAGTTTGTTGTTGTGAAGTTCTTAAAGAATTTAAATATCTGGAAACGATACTTATATCACGGAATATAAGAATAGGTAAGATATTTGAAAAAGTTAAAGAATTTAAATATCCGAGAACGATACTGACGATCAGTAACGAAATGTCGAAGGAAATTAACAAGAGACTGCATTCCGGCAACGCTAGTTGGCACGCAGTCAGTAAACTGAACTAAAATCCAGACTGCTATCACGTAACATAAAGCTCCGTGTCTATAGAACCACAATCATGCCGATTGTTCTATACGGATGCGAAACATGAGCTCTCACAAAACGGGAAGAAAACAAATTCCGCGTATTCGAGAATAAAGTTTTAAGGGGTATCTTTGGTGGTAAATACGACGAGGAGGCAGAACAATGGAGGAAACTCCACAACCGCGAATTGGAAGAGCTATACCGCAAACCTACAATAGTGAGAGTAATCAAGTCGCGAAGATTAAGATGGGGCGGACACGGGGCGCGAATGGGCAACGACAGGACCGTGCATAGAATTCTTGACGGTAAACCAACGGGAAAGGGACCTACAGGACGGCCGCGACGGAGATGGGAGGACAATGTTAGGTTTGATCTTGAGGAGATCGGATCGGATGGTCGAACGTGGAAGGAGAGCGCATGGGACAAGGAACAATAGCGCAGTCGAGTCGGTGAGGTCATGAACTCTCTGATTCCTACAGGCCAATAAATAGTATTAGTAAATAGATAAAGTATTTCGTATGCGGTGTCTGTTCGTCTTACAGCTGCAGTAATTATGGCGGAGTCGAGTTGGTGAGGTCATTAACTTCCGGGTTCCTACAGGCCAATAAATAGAATAGAATATCTACAATCAGCTGTTTGGCAATATTGCTTCAGTTTTCGTTCTTAGCTGGTGGTTTTTAAAAATGATTTTGAATAGAGAATTGGGCTTATACCCCATGTATAATGTGATGACTTTGTGACTTGAAGATATGGCTCCTTTCCTGGGCGAAATGTTAGGCGATTCTTGTACGAACGATTCATAGAGTTAATGCAGAGACTGATTAATGCCTTTCAACTTTCGAAACATCTGGAAAGAAAGAATGTCCTTAATAACCGCCAGTACGTTTTCTTTAGTAACAGATCCGTAAAAGTTAATTTATGGAAAATATGTTCCATATGATGTAAAACTCGTTTTTAATACATATATTATACAAAATATTCGCCGGTTTGAACAACAGTTTTCAAATCCAACAAAAAGGAAATTAAAAACAAAACTATAAAACTGTATTAATCAATTGGCAACTAAAACTTTTGAGCATCTTTGATAGTGTGTAAGGAAATGTTACCTTCCATCAAACTAAGGTCAGCCAAGCTATCATCAGTTCCGTCAAGTCCTGATTTCCTTAAAAAGTCTGTCTGTAGATTGTTCGGAAGGCTAGCCTTACCATCGTGGCGAATAACAGTGGGTTGGGAATTTATATCAAAATAACGTTGAATGTTTTGTCCGCCATGAATTGTTTTTGGACTGCGCTCATCTGCAAAATATTTTATCTCCGATACTATGTATGCTTTTTTGGGCAATCGACTAGGCTTAATTTGGTTCTGAATATTTCTCAACGGAATGACGGATGATTCCTTACTCTCTGCATCTAATTGTCGGAACACATCATCTTGATACTTTGGCGTTTCATCTGAAGTTTTGATTTCACTTATCAAAGGCGTTTTCGGAGTTTTTGTTATGTACACTTTTAGCGGACTAACAATGTGGGAAAATTCCCGCTTGTTGCTAGATGACTGATTTTTAGTGGGGATTGGTATTGCACTCGGAATTTTCCTGTAGCTCAATTTTGGAACTACCGTTTTATTATTCTTGTGGGTATTAGGATTTCTTGCGAATGTTTTAACTGGGTGCACCGAATTGTAAACTGGTATTTTTGAAACTCCCGATTTATACCATTGGGTTATCGATTTTGCTTCATTTAATGTTGGCACTTTAAATTTAGGTATTCTTTTAGTTTTCACTAAATATGGCTTGGTACGACATATAGTTGATGAATTAGATTTAATTGGGCGGGTCTTGCTTGGTGATGAATACCGGGAAGATGTTCTGCGACGTGACTTAATTTTTGTTAGACATCGATCGTTGGTTTTGGGGATCATATCCGACAATATATCATTGGTCGTTAAACTTAATGTTTCATGGTTCGTAGGAATACATTTATCCATCATTAACGTTCGATTAAAATTGATCTCTTTCCGTTGGAAGTAGTCAAAATCGATACCTAATAATCTAATAACAGAATTTACAGCTCCTTCATCGAATGTCACCTTAATTGTCTGGTACTGAAAATGGATAACAGCTTCTGATTTATAATCTGTCATTACAGAATCAATTGTATCGTTGTTGTGCTTTCGACTTCTCATATAAGACCAAATTTTCTGACAGTTTTCATGCATAATTTCTTCATTGGTCAACGAACTATTGACATCATTATTCTCTAAAGATACGAAATTCGTGTTAAATGGACAAGTACCAAAGACAATTTTCAACACTGATAGATCCGAAAAAGATTTTCTACCTTCGGAGACGTCTTCCCTTCCCTGAGCCGCCAGAAATACTCCCTGTGGACGTCGGTCTTGAAAATAGGCAGCAGCTAAGCGCAGTGCATCTCTTTTATAGTCATCCACTGCAAAATCGGTTATATCACTGTTATGATTTCCGCTTTCCAAACAAGTCCACATTTTTAGACACTTTTCATTCGAAACTTCGACATCAGACAACAAACTATTGGTATCATTGCAGTCTAAAAATTTGAAGTTCATGATAAACGAAAAATCATCAAAGACAATTTTCAATGGTCCAACACTCATATAAACTGGTAAATCTGAAAGAGATTTCCTACTTTCGGAGCCGTCTTCCTTTCCAGGACCGACCAGAAATACTCCCTGCGGATGTCGGTCTTGAAAATGGTTGACAGCTAATCGCAGTGCTTTTGATTTATAATCCGCCTCTAAAAAATCAGTTATACCATTGTTATGCTCTCGGTTTCCCCAACAAGGCCACATTTTCAAACAGTTTCCATTTAAAACGTGTACATCGGCCAACAAACTATTGATGCCATTGTTCTCTAAAAATAAGAAGTTCGTGATAAACGAAAAACTATCAAAGACAATTTTCAGTGATCCAACACTGATATACACTGATGAGCCTGAAAGAGGTGTCCGATTTGGGGACGCTTCTTCTCTTTTATGGGCGGTCGGCAATACTGCCTGTGATGTTGTGTCGCAACCTAACGAGTCTACACGATTTTCATTCTGTTGCCTCTGTTTCTGGCGCACAGTCAATATACCCACTGTATCTGCAATATATAGAAAGATAAGTCTGAAATTTAATCCTAAGTTTCATGTATACCTTCCTTCTCATAGCGTGCGCTCCTTTTTTTAGTAATTGAAGACTTCGGATGATTTTCTTTATTTTCATCTGTATCATGCTCATATGCCACTGATGTTTCCTGTCCTAGGTTTCTCCGTTCTCCGATTAAATCCAAAGTTTGCAACTCACATATACGTCTTGTTGGGTAAAGAGGAGCACTAGGCTTCGTATTCATTATAAAGAATTTGTTGATTGTCCTTCTCCATGAAGGCGTCCGTTCAAAGGTCTCAAAAGGCATGTTAGTCTTTTATAGTTATTTCTTTTTTGTCTTACGATTAAAACTTGCTAGATAATTGAAGCAGCCAAAGAAGAAAGAAATTTCAGTTCAAATATATTTTCTTCCGTTACCGTATAACCTTTATTTCGACAATCTATTATATAATAACGAGGCTCTAATTCCTAAAGTATTATTGTCTTGATAACCCATGTACGATTGGCGATTTATAGGTTTTACTAATAGATAAAAAAAATTATAATAACCGAGAACACGATTCCTTCCTTTTTTTCTTTTTACTTTTGAAAACTGTTCGACGCTTGTCGTATCGAGCACTTGACCGCATCGACTACGTTTTAGTGAAGTTTAACACAAGTCTAGTATTTTTCGAATTATTGTTTTGACAAAATCACTTCATACTCTCTCGTGTTGCAATTTGATAAAGCTCTTTTAATGAATACTTTTAAAGAAATTATGTATAATAGCATAAAAGAGCCAAACCGGCTACCTGTATAAAAGAAAGAACAATAATTTACAAAATATACTAGTCCTAGCAACATCTCTCATGTATTCCACATTGTATGTAATTCGTAAATACCAACATAATACTCATTCAATTTTTTCGTTTCGATAATATGTCGCTCCTGGACTACTCAAGGTGAATTGACCTTTGAAATGCTCATTGGCATCCCAAACTTATTCTGAGCCAATACAACTTCCAGAGAAACAAAACTGATTAAGTCGCGATTTACGCCCTGAGAGGCTTTTCCATTTTTTACACATTGCGTCCCTATATTTGGCAACGCGTTGTGAAAATTTCACTGAGATACCATTTAAGTTGTTGAATTGTCTTTGTTGAAACGCTTCACATCATTGAGTAGGGGGAACTGTGGGGGTTCTTTAAGCATTTCCCAAGAACCACCCATTTCCCCCTAATCTAACTTCCCATTTCGCACCTGCAATAAAGATGTGCAAACCACCTTTAACCTGAAATATTAACCATGGCAAGATCATCATCTTGCCGCAGCATCAAGCATCATTGCTGTATTGCCTTACGCGTAATCGGTTCCTCTAGTCGGCACCCATGACCATTATGAACCATTTGAGAATCTGCCCGGATCCTATTGCCGGCGTCCATGTCTGTCCTACACACAGCAATCCTCCTGTGCTTACTTTTTCCAACAATCCGTCGGTCCAAAGACAAGCCTGGCAAGTTGCACATCTGCAAGCCAAATTTCCCATGATCGGTCGGCTAACCGATAACCGATCATCGAATTGGACACGACCATAATTGTTATCCAAACAATCATATCAATGGTCATGTCATACGATCCGTTTTTTTAAATCAAACAAATACCCATCTTAGCGATTGCCTTTGAAACTGTAGTTCTGTATATACAATATACCAATAGGGAAATCTATTTCTGCCTCCGGCAATACCCTCTATCGTTTACGATAGCAATGCCTTCAGCCTCTGTGCACGATCATTTATTTGAACAGCTGCTTGGTTGATTTCTCTCCTTCCTATCCAATGCATTTTTCGTTTGCCTTTCCTTCCAAGGTAAGGACATCCAACCTATCTGAACGATATTCATGGGAACCTTTCCAATGAGACGCGAATCGGTTTCTTATTGGTCGTAGTGGCGAAAGAAAGATCGCATTCCCTTGTTACCACGCTAGTGGAAATCCACCTCACTAACGGGGTTAGTTTTGCATCGAGCAGCTCTCGACGAGTCAGATTTCATCCCCCGAGGTGTGCGCACACACAGCAGTAAAGTCGAGTTTTAACTATCGAGCCACACACGTGAGTGCAAATTTCTCGCCTTACCGGGTTAATCTAGTAATTCGATTTCAATCCTGTGTTTAACGTAGATAATTTATAAATGGTTAGTGAGCTTATACTATAGACATCATCATCATCGTCATCATCATCATCATCATCATCATCATCATCATCATCATCGGCACTACAACCGGGAGCCGGTCTTGGCCTTATTTAGCAAGTCCTGAGACTTGTTAAATTTTCCATAATAATTTGCTTTATCCGGCCAAGGTCATTAGTCTTGCGCCAGAGGCTCCCCGACGAGGAATCGAACCCCGGTCTACAGCGTGACAGGCGGGTATACTAACCACTATACTATCGACATTATCAAAAAAAAGAAAAAGAGACCTGGTGCAATAAATGTTATATTAAGAATCTCCAGTGTAATATGTGTATGTGCTGATACCAAATATCCAGTATTCATTGGTTGTCCACGCCAAGTGTTATTTTAATATACAGAGATTGTCTTTAATATTGTGATCACCAACTTATAAAAGCCTACGGCAATCTTGGAATTGTAAAGTAATAGATCAAAATTAAGAATAATAAAAACGAAAACTATACAACAAAACAACCCAGTGCGTTTTTATCTTTCTCTTTCCTTGGTGCTTGGATTTTTGTGCACGTGTATTCGGCGGAACAATCGTTGGGGTGTATCAGTGAATCCATATCGTACGTCGGCATCCATACCTTTACCGCCACAGAACCACCGGCGTGGTTATTTGATTGATTGCGAGGCAGAACTCGCACAACCACAGGGGTGATTCGTTTGTTCGGCAGCTATAACTAGAGACACCCGCAGGCGTGGGTAACCCAGTACGATTGCCATGCAGAAAACGAACTAACACAGACGTGATTTTTCCGTTGTTGAAAGCGACAACTATTGTAGATCCATCCGCAGCCGTAGGTATACGAATACGAGTGCAAGGCAGAACTCGTACAACCACCGGCGTGGTTCCTCCATTGCCAACAGGCATGGCTATATGGATGCTATTGCGAGACAGAACTCGCACGGCTACCGGCGTGGTAAAGAAACAATGTGGGACCTTCAATCCTTCAATGTTTTGAATTCTTCTAATATGTTCGACCAATCGAAAACGGAGAAGGAAATGACTTACAGGGGTCCAACAAATCCAAACAAATGTTCAAAAAATAAATTCGTATCCAAATTTAAGTCCGAGCCGGAACGAAAGAAACACAACAAAGATTTCGTACTGATTGTTACAAAGTCACTAGTCCGAAGGCACCTGATTCATCCGATGATGATTGATGAGATGGTGGTTAGGGATATATACATATATATATATATATATATATATATATATATATATATATATATATATATATATATATATATATATATATATATATATATATATATATATTTTATTTTATTTTTTTTCTTCTTCTCTCGGGCGAACCTATAGGGCTGAGTGGCCGCCCAGAGATGCCACCAAATAACTGTTGCAGTTCCTTATGAACAGTTGTAGGTTGTAACGCTCCGGGAACACTCGCGTGGGAAGGGAGTTACACAGCTTCCCCGCTTTGTAACGGAACGAGTTCTGATGCAGGGATGATCGCGCCGTCGGGAGATGAACCACAAGCCGGTGCGATCCGTCGGATTGTCTTGTGGAACGCATATAAACCGGATTGCGTGGAATAATACCACGAATCTCCGAAGAACAATGTGGTGGGTAAGAAGTATTTGCGCCAGACACGGGCGGGCGGTTCACTTCCTTCCCACTAAGAACTGCGGCGCCGAGGGGGGAAAAACACAGAAACACCAACTGGTACCGATAGAAATTAATTTTATTTTGGTTTAAATTTTAATAGTATTTTTATTGTTCACAATTGGTTTTGAAATTACACTTTCAAGATGTTCTTTATTTATAATACAATGGTTCCAGATGCACCAAAAAATTAATAAAATTTAACTGTTTTCTTGGAGATAATTAAACCGACTTTTCATGGCAAATGTAAAACTTTCCCCGTAAGATTTAAAATGACGTCCAATTCCTGAGCAGACCAAAACGATGTGTCTGTACGCCTCTTTGGTTGATTATCGGCTCTGGTAAAACCCACACGAAATAAAATATTCCAGGGCGGCGGCGTGACTGACCGCGGTTGTGACTGTGTAACGACTGATCCCAATTAGGGATGAAAATTTGGATTTTACATTCGCACGGCTATTAGCCAATCATCATCGCGCTCTCTCATGAATCTATTCAGTTGTATGGCTCAGTGAGGTGAATAATGCTTGCACATCATTCGACAATCGCTGGACATGCGAAGGAAGAAAAGAACAAAAGAGAGAGCGCAATAACTTCGGGGTTGGCTTAGCTTGTGCGCTTGTATCAATGCAGTCTCTGAGGATGACCTACTGCCCTGGTGCGATGGCTGTGGTGATCTCAGAGCGCATTGAACCCGGGGAAGATAGAAGGGGGAAGTAGAGGAAAATGTTCCGTGGCTATTCACCTATGAAAAGAGATCATTGATCTCCAGCGAATCTAGTGTCTGGGGAAAGCGAGTAAGACGGCGACTTGGCTAGGGAAAGTTGATCATGGGAACTGTTGAGGTGTCATCTCTCTAAAATTGGGGGTTCCCGCACCAGGGCCCGCAATACAGTGTCAAGGTTTCTTTGAAAATTGTGCTTCCCACCGATATTATATCCCACGGAAATGAAAAGGTCCGGGTCTTTTGCTTGAAGTTAGGCTGTCTTTTTTATTGTACTTTTTTTGATTGTATTTCTAGAATTCGACTGATCACTGACGTAGGTTCGGCCTCTGGAGATCTACTAATCTCGAAATCGAAAATTACTGCCCTTTTATTGTTTTTTCAGTTGAGAATTGTCAACTATTTTAGTGTCAAAATTCAAAGAAGGACACACAAGACTTTGTGTGGTTCAATTGGAATTGTGTTCTGGGAATTGGTTAGAGGTTTGGTTGGATAGGTTCTTGGAAGGGGAATCATGAAATTCGTTTTGAATTAAGCATTTCATGATGTCAGGATTTTGGGAATTGAGTCAATGTGCGACGAACTAACTTTTGGTTTAATTCGTTGCTCATGTGACTCAATATGGAATTTGGATGTATGTTAATGATAATGTTGGGGATTTGGATAGGCTAATGATAATATTGGGGATTTGGATAGGAGTGGCGATTTAGGATCGCTACAGAACTAAATTAAATACTTTAATAATTTCCCAAGCTGCTGCATGAGTATGCAATCGCGTCGTTTGATCAGACTATGTCGTTGCTAACCGACATGATGCGATTTCCGGGGGAAATCTCATGGGTTAGCGAAATAGACTTGCCGTATAGCGAAAAGATAGCTAAACTCAATTATGCATTATCTGCATAGGATAATGAGTTTAGCTATGCGTCCATTTAACATGATTTACAGGTGGAATAGCTTGTAAGGGGAATAAAGATTAAAATAACGCGCTGAAAGCGGTCGAAATACGGTATGAAATTGTGGGTTGGTTCTCCATGTGGTATAGAGAACCCCCACAACAGTACCCGTGTTAATATCTGTAAAACAAACAGAGTTAGGCTACGCGCCTTCGATGTGATACTGTCTATAGTCCTGACGTCATCGCCGAGTCCACGATCAGGCGGATCGCTCGTCTCTGTATGCTCTCAAGTAGGTCGAGGGTATGTTTAGGAGCCGAACTCCAAACATAAGAACAATCTTCGAGCGTGGGTCTAATTTGGGATTTATACAGGAGAAGAAGTTGGGCCTGAGTCAAATATTTCTTGGCTCTAAAAAGATAACTCCGTTTTTTCAGGCTGACCTGGCGATGTTCGACACGTGTTTATGCCACGATGCATTACCATATAACCGTGACACCAACAAATTTCAAGCTTTCCGCAGATTCGAGAGCCCGCCCATTCATCATCAGCTGTGGAGCCGATTACCCACTTTTCTTTGTGAATATTGTATATTATGTCTTCGCTGCATTGAAGTCGACGAGAGTGGCCCTTCCCCACTGCAGGACCCTATCTAGATCCTGATTCAGAGAGTCAATCTGTCTACATATCAGCTGGTGTGACGTAGATGCACCAATCGGCCGAACACTCGAAAAGGAGGAAACAAACGTACTATCATCCGCAAAAGTGAACACTTTGTTATCCGTTGTCTCCAACAAATCATTTATGTGAAGCAAAAACAAGGTTGGAGCCAAAATAGAACCTTGAGGCACCCCCGAATCGACAGGATACAGATCCGAACACTCGCAGTTCACAACAACCCGAATCGATCGATTTTCAAGGAAGCTCTTCGTCCAGTCGCAAAGCTGCTGAGAAAGTCGATGTGAATGAAGTTTGCTCAGCAATGCCCGTGCCAGACGCGTCCAAAAGCCTTGGAGATATCCAATACGACCGCCCTTGACTCGCCATGCCCCTCAATCGCAGATGTCCATATATCGGTTATAAGGGTGAAAGGGTCTCCCGTAGACCGCGTGTTACCGAATCCGTATTGACAATCATTCAGAAGTCCGTTGCACTCCAAATACCTAATTAACTCGGCATTTATGACCTTTTCCATCACCTTAGATAACATAGACAGTGATGCTGTGGGGTAGGTTGTCGTGGCGCCAGCATGCACGCGAGTTCTACTTCCAACCCACCACTTTCACTGTCACAAACGATTGTTCCGCTGCCTGCACAGGAACGATCATCAGGAAAACAAAAACACCCAGGAACAGCAGCCGAAAAATTAAACACACTGATTTACACACTGATTTTATTCTTTATTAAAAACCACTACTTTTATTGACAATGACCATCTGCCTGTTTTAGTCCGTCCCGGATTTCAAATGGTTCTGAGAGGTGGTTTTCTATTCTAACTCGCCCTTTGTTTTCGTTCATGCAGATTTGAATGAGGGCGGCATATTTTTTCGGGACTCCCAGCTCCACTACAATATGGTGGAGTCTTTGCCTTGCGACTGAGTCGTAGGGTTTTTTGAAGTCAACGAACAGTTGGTTAACCGTCTCTCCGTATTCCCACTTCTTCTCCAGTAGTTGCCTTATTGTGAACATTTGGTCGCTTGTTGACCCGTTCCTACGGAATCCGCAATAGTAGTCTCCCAATATGTCTTCTGCGTACGGTGTGATTCTCGCCAGTATGACATTTGTTAATATTTTGTATGTGGTCGGCAGCAATGATATTCCTCTGTACTTTTCCCAGTCAGATCTGTCGCCTTTTTTGAAAATGGGGACGATTATTGAGGTTTTCCATTCTTCCGGAATGACTTCCTTATGTCATATTGTTTTAATTAGTTTGTGGATCTTTCGAGCGGTTGCCGCTCTTCCATGCTTCACAAGCTCTGTCGGTATGCAGTCGACTCCGGGAGCCTTGTTGTTTTTCAATCGGTTTATTGCGTCTCCAACTTCGTCCAAAAAGGGCTCTGGGATCTGAGGCTCCGCTGTATGCATTAATTCAGGATCGGTGAACCCTTGACCATAAGTGCGAACGCCTACGCTGCGACTTCTTTCGCGAATGGTGGTCGCGTGTCCTTAACCTTGAAAGATATCGATCGAACTTGTGCTCGCGGCTCGTGGTGCATATCTTCGATACCTTTGGTCGCAAAGATATTGCCTGGGCTGCTGAAACTCCGGATGAGGTACCCTTGTAGTCTTCTCAGCAAAGGTTGTTGGAGCCATTATCTGTTTGGAGTTTGCTAAATCGTGCATAGTGTTAAATTCATCATACCTCTCAAAAGTTAATAAGTGTGATGGTGTCAATACCATATTATTAATTTGGCTGGATAAAGTTGATATTAGCCAATTAAGTTGTTGCTTCTGAAGTTGGGTCCGCCATGTCAATATGTTCTACGACCGTAGTACTTAAGTTGTCTGCAACCAACTTGGTACCTTTTGCATCGAATAAAATACTCTCGGTGGGTGTACTTCTAAATCAGCTAGACTCGTGATGTTGTGCTTAGTTGATTCGATTCCTGGTTATACGAGGGTGGGCTGAAAAGTTTTTAAGCTAACAAATATACAAGACATTTTTTCTTAAAACTTATTTTTATTTTTTTACGTAGTCTCCTTGTAACTCTACACACTTCTCCCAGCGAAGCTTCCATCTCTCTAACCCGTCCAAATAGTACTCGGCGTTTTTCTCCGCAAATTAACTGTTCACCAAGGTGATTGCCTCCGCATTTGACGAAAATCTCTGTTGTCCGAGCGCAATTTTTACATTAGGGAACAAAAAGAAATCGCTTGGGGCTAGATCTGGTGAGTAAAGCGGATGATCAAGCAGTTCAACCCGTAATTCGTGGATTTTCGCCATGGCAACCGCCGTGGTATGAGATGGCGCGTTGTCTTGGTGAAACAGGATATTCTTTTTCTGCAAATGTGGCCGTTTTTTTCGCAATTTCTGCCTTCAGTTAGTCAAGTAATGATGCGTAGTATGTTCATGTAATGAATTTTCCTTTTTTGAAGATAATCGATTAAGATAACTCCATGATTATCCCAAAAAACAGTCGCCATCACTTTTCCAGTCGAAAAACAGTTTTGGTTTCTTTGGAGCCAATTCCCCCTTAGCAGTCCACTGTTTTGACTATATTTTTGTTACGGGCGTATAATGGTAAAATGGTACCCGAGTCCCCATACACAGAATCCAACTCATCTTTGATTTGCGTAGGCGTATTGCTTTCCAAAAAGAAAAATTCAATGACAGCTCGATACTCTATTTTGTTCATTTTCACAAAAACACTCACATCGACTCACTCAAACGACTGTTAAAGAAAACCTACCTACCTGTATGTACGTCTGGTGCGTTTATTTGTGGTTGATGGGTGCGCACATTGAGCAGGTTTTCAAAGTACTGTTTCCATCTTTTGACGATATTGTTTGTTTCTGTCACCAGACAGACGTTTGCGTCTCGAATTATTTTGGCTCTCCCTCGGTAGCCATTTCTAATTGAATTTATGCCGGCATACATACCTCTGATGTTCTTTGCTCTGGCATTTTCTAGGATTTTTTCGATCCTAGTCTTCTCCCATTCGCGTTTTTTTGTGTTTTAAAAGTCTCGTTGTCTCTTTCCGAATTGTCGCGTATCTTTCTGCGTTGACTTCATCATATCTTTCTAAGTGGATCACTCTGAGGCGTTCACGTTGCTCGATCTTCGCCCTGCACTCATCGTCAAACCAAGGTTTAGACTTAATTGTTTTCTTAAATCCTAATACCTTTTGGGCTGTTTGTTTGATTGTGTCTCCGATCGATGTCCATTTAGTGCCCAGATTATTGGTTTCCTCTTCCCCACTACTCCCATTCTCTAGGATGGTAAATCTATTCTTTAGTTCGTCTTGATATTCAGCCCTTTTGCGCAGGCCTTTTAGTTTATCAATGTCGAACTTTTTGCTCGTTCCCCGTGACTGCCCATGTGGGATTGCTGCGAGGCGACTCCTGATTTTGCCCATCACTAAAAAGATGATCGGAGTCGCAATCTACTCCTCTGTATGATACTATGTCAAAGATATTCGAGTGTTGTCTTTTGTCTATGAGGAAGTGGTCTATTTGGTTACGCGTTACGCCGTCGGGTGGCTTTACGGATTTGCATGTGCTTGAACATCGTGCCTTTTACTACCAGATCTTTTGGGGCTGCGATCGTGATAATTCGAACTCCATTATCATTTGAAACGTGGTGTAGGCTTTCTTTACCTATAGTTGGTTGGAAGATATCTTCCTTTCCAATTTTTGCATTGCGATCCCAGAGGAGGATTTTAACATCGAATGATGAGATCCCATCAAATGCTTCCTCTTGGGTCTCGTAGGACATGCCCTTCGTTTCTTCGTCAGTAGATTCTGTTGGGGCGTGTACGTTTATAAATACATAATTGTACAATGGTCGCTGTATTTTTAGCACCGACATTCGGTCATTAACAAATTTCACACCTTTTACATGGAGCGTAATCTTCTTGCCCATGATGAAGCCAGTCCCGAGGTTATGTGTATCGGTACCTCCACACGCCAGTGTAAACCCGTTGATGTCGCTTACTTGATGTGGGAGTCGGACTTCCTGAAGCGCAACGATATCCATTTTATATTGTTTCGCGTTTTCTACGACCTTCTGTAGCGCGCCTGGTTTATATAACGACGCATATATCCCGCTTTTCCCGTTTTCCCCAACGTCTTCGTTTTGCCGAGTCGATGTTTTCTTGATGCTTTGTTCCCTTATGGTAGTGTCGGCTCATCACACCTACGTCTACCGGTTTTTTCCTGGGATTGTTTTTTGTGTATTGATTATTCATTTTTGGACTCTGGGATCTGAGGCTCGGCTGTATGTACGTCTGGTGCGTTTATTTGTGGTTGATGGGTGCGCACATTGAGCAGGTTTTCAAAGAACTGCGTCCATTTTGCGCGTTATTGTTTGTTTCTGTCACCAGACAGCCATTTGTGTCTCGGATTATTTTGGCTCTCCCTCGGTAGCCATTTCTAATTAAATTTATGACAGCATACATACCTCTGATATTCTTTGCTCTGGTATTTGAAAAGTCTCGTTGTCTCTTTCTGAATTGTCGCGTATCTTTCTGCGTTGACTATCTTTCTAAGTGGATCACTCTGAGGCGTTTACGTTTTTCGATCTTCGCCCTGCACTCATCGTCAAACCAAGGTTTGAACTTAATTGTTTTCTTAAATCCTAATACCTTTTGGGCTGTTTGTTTGATTGTGTCTCTGATCGATGTCCATTTAGTGCCCAGATTATTGGTTTCCTCTTCCTCACTACTCCCATTCTCTAGGATGGTAAATCTATTCTTTAGTTCGTCTTGATATTCAGCCCTTTTGCGCAGGTCTTTTAGTTTATCAATGTCGAACTTTTTACTCGTCTCCCGTGACTGCCCATGTGGGATTGCTGCGAGGTGACTCCTGATTTTGCCCATCACTAGAAGATGATCGGACTCGCAATCTGCTCCTCTATATGATCTTACGTCAAGGATATTTGAGTGGCGTCTTTTGTCTATGAGGAAGTGGTCTCTTTGGTTACGCGTTACGCCGTCGGATGATATCCATGTGGCTTTATCGATTTGCTTGTGCTTGAACATCGTGCTTTTCACTACCAGATCTTTAGACGCTGCGAACGTGATAATTCGAATTCCATTATCATTTGAAACGTCGTGTAGGCTCACTTTGCCTATAGTTGGTTGGAAGATATCTTCCTTTCCAATTTCCGCATTGAGGATTTGGCGGATTTGAATGTCGTTTTTAAATGTTTGATGATGCAGTGTTCCGAAGAACACTGTTAACACAGAACACAACGACCCAGAGCGAATGCTGTGCTCTGTCAGCACTGTCCACGAAAACAACAAAAGACCGGGGCGAATGCCGTCACTAATGAAACACAGAGATCGTTTTTGAATTTTAATTTCAATTTTTACTCCTTGTTGGTATATTTAGTTTTTTTAGTCAATGGTATGTTGCGGAATGGAAACAACACAATTTTCACTACACCTCATCTTACATAGACCTTCGTCTTATATTTAAGATGTTCTTCTTTTTTCCTGGCTAGTGCATATAGCCTTACACTTAATATTTTCCGCACAATTACAAACGAGATAAGTTAGAATCGCACACGATACGAGTACCACAATGGGGTCGCGACGAGGATAACTTTTCAGTCTCAGAATCTATGGTCCTCACTTTAATTAGTTCTGCGAAGAAAGAGATTAATGATGCACTTTTCCGAATGTTGGATCTATTTTTAATACGTTGCGCGGATCGACCTCCTCGATGAAGTTTCTCTGTGACGACTCTTGGACGGATGCTCGAAGTAGACTAATTGTCTCTATCCTTATAATCCCATTCGAACTTCTCATCCCCGCATATGCAAAAGAAAATTTCCCCATCCAATCTGCTAAACAGAATTTCCCATCGTATCCGTTAACAGAATTTCCCTTCGTATTTGTAAAGAAAATTTTCCCATTATCAATCCATCATTCTCCTTTCCGTCTTCCTTATCGGAATCTTGTTCCTTTGTTCGACGATCGATCGTACCGCCACTTATTTTCCGATCTTTTCGTGGGGTTTGTTTAGGTTACCCATCTGGCTTAAACTAACAATGTTCTTGTGCGTTTCAGATGGGTAATAAAGGAACCGTGGGATTGGTATAGTTTCTTTGTTAGCATTTCCAAACCATAAACATCTAGCGAGCGATCTACGTTAAGATGTTTATGATTGCATGACTATTGGTCGGCAGCGAAACGATATGCTTTGTTTGCACAAGTGTGCCTTTTGCGTTAGGGTCATGCAAAGGATTTAGGTGCTAATTGCTATTAGCTACCAGAGTAGGCATCCGTTGTCCGGTTTATTTGCCGACAATGGTGTTTCATGGGAAGCATCGCGTTGATGCTTAGAATGGGTGCTTGACTTACGTGCGATGCCTAGCTGCATTTGGCGCATTGGTTTGGATACGATGTATGGATGCGTTGAACTCGATATTGGAAGCTTTTAAACGTTTAGTTCCTTGATTTCTGATATCGACCTCAACGTCGTTGCATGTCATATTACCTTTTGTTTCAGGTGTGGTTAATGACTATGGGGAGACGTGTCTGTGGGCACGTGTACTGACAAAGGTGAGTGTATTCCCTGGCGGAAGGATACCTCACCCTATAGTGGGTTGAGTGGTTCGTAGAATCGCTACAAGGTCCCCGAGGAAGATTTTAACATCGAATGATGAGATCCCATCGAATACTTCCTCTAGGGTCTCGTAGAATGTCCTTCGTTTCTTCGTCCGTAGATTCTGTTGGGGCGTGTACGTTTATAAATACATAATTGCACCATGGCCCCTGTATTTCTAGCACCGACATTCGGTCATTAATAAATTGCACATGGGGCGTAATCTTCTTGCTAATGATGAAGCCAGTCCCGAGGTTATGTGTATCGGTACCTCCACACACCAGTGTAAACCCGTTGGTTTCGATTACTTGATGTGGGAGTCGGACTTCCTGAAGCGTGACGATGTCCATTTTATATTGTTTCGCGTTTTCTACGACCGTCTGTATCGCGCCTGGTTTATATAACGTTCGAACATACCACGTCCCGACGCGTATTTCCCGCTTTTTCCGTTTTTCCTACGTCTTCTTTTTTAGCTGAGTCGGTATTTTCTTGATGATTTGTTTCCTTATGGTAGTGTCAGCTCATCACACCTACGCCTACCGGGTTTTTCGTGAGATTGGTTTTTGTATATTGATTATTCATTTTTGTTCCCACGAGTCTTGGGGTTTCAAATAGTCCGCCGCATCAGAACCCCTCTTTGATATGGTAAAGTCTGGTTACTCCTCTGATTCGACCCGGTGTCAGAGAGGCGCCGTTATAATACAGCCGGTATACACCTGGCTGCAAACCATCCAATGGAATGCAACGGATTCCGTGGCAAACGGTCCACGGGAGACCTTTTGACACTTATAACCGATATATGGACATCTGCGGTTGAACGGCATGGTAAGTCAAGGGCGGTGGCATTGGATATCTCCAAGGCTTTTGACCGCGTCTGGAACGGGGCATTGCTGAGCAAACTTCGTTCATATGGACTTTCTCAACAGCTTTGCGACTGGACTAGGAGCTTCCTCGAGAATCGATCGATTCGGGTTGTTGTGGACTGCGAGTGTTCGGATCTGTATCCTGTTGATTCGGGGGTGCCTCAATGTTCTTTTGGCTCCAACCTTGTTCTTGCTTCACATTAATGATTTGTTGGAGACCACGGATAACAAAGTGTTCAGATTTGGGGATCATTGTACGCCTGTTTCCTCCTTTTCGAGTGTTCGACCGATAGGTGCATCTGCGTTGCATCAGCTGAGATGTAGACAGATTGACTCTCTAAATCTGGATCTGGATAAGGTCCTGTAATGGGAAAAGACCAATCTCGTCGACTTCAATGCAATGAAAACACAATATACCACATTCACAAAGAAAAGTGGATCATCCAGTCCACAGCTGATGATGAATGGCCAGGCTCTCGAATCTGGGGAAAGCTTGAAATTGCTCGGCGTCACGGTCTGTGGGAATGTATCATGGCATAAACACGTGTCGAGTATCTCCAGGTCAGCCTCAGGATAATTCAAAGCTATCTTTTTAGAGCCAAGCAATATTTTACTCCGGCCCAACTTCTTCTCCTATACTCGTATAAATCCCAAATTAGACCCGCGCTCGAATATTGCTCTTATGTTTAGAGCTCGGCTCCTAAACACACACTCGACCTACTTGAGAGCATACAGAGGCGATCGATCCGCCTGATCGAGGACTCGGCGCTGTCGTCGGGACTACAGTCGGTATCACATCGAAGGCGCGTAGCCGACCTCTGTCTGTTTTACAGATATTATCACGGGTACTGTTCTTCGGAGATTCTGGGTATTGTTCCATGCAATTCGGCTTATGTGCGATCCACAAGACAATCCGACGGATCGCACCCGTTTGTGGTTCATCTCCCGACGGCGCCAACATCCCTGCATCAGAACTCGTTCCGTCACAGAGCGGGGGAGCTGTGGAACTCCCTCCCCACGCGACTGTACCCGGAGCGTTACAACCTGCAACTGTTGAAAAAGAACTGCAACAGTTATTTGATGCCAGAGAAGTCTAATAAAAAAAATATATATATATATATAAATTGGCACGGTGACGCGTAACACCCTGGATTAGGGGTGATAGATCTTTGTGTGTTACTCCTAGCTGGCCTGTCTGACATGGGTGGTTCTACTGGAAGCGTATGCTTCCGTCAGCATAGCCTGAGTGATTCCTTGTAGTTTAAGCCCCGCACCACGTCAAGGTTTCTGTGGGGTTTCTTCAAGACGCCGAAGAACCACCCATCGCCTTAACCCTACCTAACCTTCCTCTTTCCATACTACCCCATGGTACTTACCTGCAATTTTGGGCAGCGTAAGCTACTCTGCATCATGCCCCCGGAAATCTAATTCGGTTACCTTATCAGGTAACCAACATGAATCCCCGAACATGTCAACGCACAAGGCTAAGCAGCATTTTCTCATGTACGTGCATGACATGTTCATCCTCGCCTTATCGGTTGAACCTTCGGTCGATCGATCAAACAACAATCTACAGCACAGCCCATTGTCGGCTGCCTACAGGGATTTCAAATGTTGTTTTAACATAAACACACACCCGACACATCGTCCGACGGGACGTTGGCAATCTGCGTAGAAAGTATTGATGCTGTACGCTGTGGCCAATAAGTAAACACACAGTATCTCACTGTGTTCGTTTGCTTACCCACTCATTAACCCAAACAACGAACAGCCACGATTGCCACGCTGGCTATCGAAACGGCTTTCGTTTACCTAATGTAAACAGACAAAAATATTTTTGCCTGGCAGCTACATCTCTGGGATTAACGTATCCTAAAATAAATATGCGCCAATGCATCGTAACCTCGATCACCTTATCGAAGTCTGTTGATATAATACCAACAGAATAGGAAACGAATTCCTATGATTTACGATGGCATGGTTAGCCATCCTCGGTGGCCGATTATTTGTTTGATCAGTCGGTGTGTCTGGATTTCCTTTTACGCACCCTTCGTTTCTGCGTTGTCGTGGCTTCCAACAAATGGATTTTCATCCAGGCCTCTACGGCCACAAGGGAAATGCTTCGGTTATGGATTCCAGTTCGATCGCTCTTTGGTTATCGCCAAGGAAAAGATCGGATTGGCTACTTCCAGACCGATGGAAGTCTATCTTCACCACGGTTAATGGATGTTGACGGCGGCAGAACCAGGGGAGTCAGATTTTAACAGTCCAACAATACAGAGGTGTTGCGGTCGTTGCGTCTCGTAGTCTTTTTCCACCCAATGAGTGAAGTCGAGTTGTAGCAGTGTCAAGTCGGAATCGAGTTGCGTTCGCTGAGAAAGATAATTTTTACCTTTAGTGCCAAGCCTAAACTTTCATTTTCGTGTCCAGGACAAGTGAATTAACAAAGCGCCACGCGCGGAGAAACAATTGATTAATTCATATTGACGTGCCGGTATAGACTAAAGTTATTTCAACACAGTTTCCTGATAAAATGTATATTCTTATTAGCCACAAGTGTTTCAATTGGAAGTTTAACAATCTTTTTCCAATTCAATTCAATTTTATTTGGTAGATAATTACATTTATGGTATATTTTACAACTAATACTTAAGAGATTTAGGATAGCAATTCCTTTACAACTATAATCTTAAATCTATACGAGTATAATGACAATAGCACAATTTTAATGAATAACAAATAATAAATTAAGGGAAAACTACAATAAAAAACCCTTATTTGAATCTTAAGACTAATATTGCACTGGCTTCCGGTTATTTTATATAGTAATGACCTCGACATAATTTTCATAGACAGAGTACATATGTAGTGATTTAGGATAACGCAAGACCGGAAACGAGAACATTGTCAGAAAAAAAACAATTGACAAAGAAGTTCCGATTGATTTTGTCAATAAGGAACTCTACCGGTTTAACGTTAGCGTTTTCATGTAGTTCATGTGTCGAATAATGCCATGGCAAATTCAGAAACATTTTCAATATTTTATTTTGACACCTTTGCAATTTTATTTTGTGTGTGCGAGCACAATTACACCATTCAAGGGCGCCGTACAGGAGTATAGCTTGAAAAATGGTTTTAAAAATTACAGTTTTATTTTCGAGGTTAAGCATTGACTTTCTACACACTAATGGATACATAACTCTTAGGACTTTGTTTATTTTGTCAATTGTGGTAGTGATGTGTTTTTGAAAGACGAGTTTTTTATCTAGAATAATACCTAGATATCTACAGTCTTCGGACCAATCAATATCAACTGCACACATACTGAGTTTAGTGCCATTTGGTAGGTAGCAGTGTTTCCTACATCTCGAAAACCAGACATCTTAAATCTATATAATGATAATAGCACAATTTTAATGGATAATAAATAATAAATGATTAAGGGAAAACTACAAGAAAATTGCACAGGTTTCCGGTTATTTTATGTAATAATGACCTCGTTATAATTTTCATAGACAGGGGTAGTGATTTGGGATAACGCAAGATGGGAAACGAGAACAGTTTCAGAAAAAGAACAATTGACAAAGAAGTTTCGATTGATTTTGTCAATAAGGAATTCTACCGGTTTAACGTTAGCATTTTCATGTAGTTCATGTGTCGAATAATGCCATGGCAAATTCAGAAACATTTTCAATATTTTATTTTGACACCTTTGCAATTTTACTTTGTGTGTGCGAGCACAATTACACCATACAGGGGCCCCGTACAGGAGTATCGCTTGAAAAATGGTCTTAAATATTATAATTTTATTTTCGATGCTAAGCTTTGACTTTCTACACACTAATGGTTACATAACTCTTACGCATTCCCTTTTCAACCGTCGTCGAGTTTACATCGTCGCGAATTGTGTTCCGTACGTGTAACATCAGTCCTACGTTACAAAATTATATTACATCCCCTTTGTGTAATAGTGCAGTGAAAAAAAACAAAAAACAAAAAAACAAAAACAGACCAGACCCTTGTGCAGTGTGCTGTGTTTATAAAACAAAAGAGTAGTGTAAAACAATTGCAACGAAATGGCCTGCGGGCCAAATGTGAATAGTAACCGGTTTAGCGATCTTACGGAAGATACAAATAGCGATATTCGACCAAACAAAATGAAAAAGACACTTATGAAAACAGAGGAATTTTTTCCTAGCTTACCAACAATGAACAATACAAGAGATCCAAAATTTCTAATTATATCATCCAAGGAGAATGGTAAGCCTATTTCATCTCTAAGCCCATTTTTAATTAAAAAAGTGATAGACGATGTTAGCAAAGAGTATGAACAAATCACGGTTCTACGAGACGGACAATTATTAGTAAAAGCTAATTCTCAGAAAATCGCAGACCGTTTTCTTAAAATAACAAACTTTGGCAACGTGTGTCCCGTTTCGGTAAAATTACACGAAAAATTAAATGAATGCAAAGGCATAGTGTACGCCCCTTGTCTCATAAACATCTCGGAAGCGGAAATAATAGCCGAAATGGGTCAACAAAAAGTCACAGATGTGTACAAATTTACCAAAGTAGATGACTGTAAAGTGCGAAGACCCTCCGGACTTATGTTATTTACTTTTAACCTATTCCAACCACCAAATTCGGTTGACATCGGTTTTTATAAAGCTAAGATCAGCGAATATATCCCCAACCCCATGAGATGTCGCAACTGCCAACGACTCGGCCATACCACAAAACGCTGCACCAATACCACAATGTGCGAAAAGTGTAATCTGCCACCTCATAGCCCCGTAAATTGCAGTCGCACTATGTGCGCAAACTGCTCGCTCCCTCACTCGGCCGCGGATAAAACCTGTCCCTTGTATATCCAAGCGAAGGAAGTTTTAACAATAAAAACCACAAAAAAATGTTCAATGGGAGAAGCCAAACGAATTTATAAGGAAAAAAATATCCACAAACCTGGTCAACTTTCAAGAAGGCTTTGCAGATACACTAAAATCGAGCCAATTACAAGGACCCTCAACGGAACAAAACAAACAAAAAACTACACCCAAGGAATCCCGTCCAACCAGCTCCTCCTCATCTGCTACAATCAACAGTATTCAAATTGCATTGCCCCACAAGCCAAAAAAGTCAATAACACATAACCCAACCAAACCAATTTCGTCTATAACACCACTAATCCAACGAAAACCATCAATTCAATTAACGCCATCAACTCAACAAACATCATCAACTCAACTAACCACATTCGAACCCTCACAACTACAAACAAGTTCGCCAACAAACAACCAAACTGAAACCATTCTACAAACCACGACAAGCTGCTCTGCTAATAGCCATTCGCAACGCACCCCTTCACCCAAATCAAAGGTAAAAAGTAAACCGTCTCTCACTAATATAAATATTAATAAAAATGTACACACCTTAGTAGATGATGATATTACAATGTAACTATAAAACTAGCAACCAAGCCCCTGACTCTGCTGTTCCTGAGGTTGGACACTTGAACTCAATCCAGAGTTCAAGTGCCTAACATCCGGAACAGCGGAGTCTTGATCCTAACAACATACATCCCGCCCACCATACCTTCCAACACCTTAAAACAATCAAGAATATACAACCCCATCCCTCTGCAAAATCAAGATCTAAGCACACTAGCACGGCTGAATGCCCAAAACTCACTCCAAAACAAACCCCATTCACCATTCTACAATGGAACATGAACGGTTATACCAATAACTTTGACGAACTAAACATTCTAATTAAGGACCATAACCCACATATAATATCACTGCAAGAAACGCATTGCCCAGTCAACACCACACCATTCATCCCTAAATCCTATGTAGGCTACTTCTACAATTCACCTGCAAACACATCACACAAGCAAGGAGTAGGATTACTAATCAAGAAAGGTACTTCCCACAAAATCCTCCCCATCATTACAAATATCCAAGCTCTCGTTGTAGAAATACAACACCCTTTAAATTTTACCTACATTGCCTTATATCTCCCCCCAAATCAACCATTAAATAAAAATGATCTTCAGGCTATACTCAACCAAACAAATGAGCCCAGAATACTTGGAGGCGACATAAATGCTTGGAGTACACTCTGGGGTTCACCTTCCACAAACAAAAGAGGGGAAGTAATTGAAAACCTCCTCCTCACCTCCAATCTGATCCTACTGAATGACGGTTCCCCTACTCACCTTTCTACACACAATACCCTCACTCATATAGACATCACTTGTTGCTCCTCAGAATTGGTTCCGAAAACTTCATGGCAAGTTCTAAACGACCTCTACAATAGTGACCATTTCCCCGTTTTAAGCATAATAAATAATCAGCAGCCGATAACCCATCACAACAGATCTCCAAAATACAAAACCGATTCCGCCAACTGGACACTTTTTGAAAGAAAAGTTGACGAATTTCTTTCAAGTAATTCCCCCACACCTGACACGAATCACGAAGCGGCGCTAATCAGTAAAGCAATTAGATCCGCTGCCAATCTCTCAATACCCCAAACAAATTCACAACCAAATCAGAAACCAGGCAACATATACCTTGGTGGAACTCCGACCTAACGCTTCTCAGAAAAAGCAAAATGTCAGCCCTCTCTGAATTTAAAAAAAGACCAACGCAGGTTAATTTTGTTGCATACAAAAAAGCGAATGCACAATTTCGTAGGAAGATGAAAGAAAGCAAAGCAAAAAGCTTTCTTCAATTCACTTCCTCAATCAATCTAACATCCTCCACAACCACAATATGGCATAAAATACGCAGCTTAAGTGGTAATCACAATCCGACAATTATCTCATCCCTTAATTCCGAAAATACTACAATCTCAGACACAGTGGAAATAAGCCAACTCTTCGCCAAAACCTGGTCGCAATTCTCAGACAACAATAATTTTCACCCCGAATTCAATCGCAAAAAAATTGAATCCGTTAACAATCCACTATCTTTGCAAACTCCTAACTCTGCAGCTCTACGCATAGAACAACCCATCTCATTTATCGAATTCGAGTCAGCACTTAGTATAACTAAGGGAAAAACTCCAGGGCGAGATCGAATATCTTACCCAATGTTAAAAAACCTTTCGCATTATGCAAAACAAAGAATTATAAAGTTATACAATAAAATACTTGAAACATCACACATTCCACAAATATGGAAAACCACGGTCCTAATACCTATTCCCAAACCGAACAAAGATAAAGATACGGTGGATGGCTACCGCCCTATATCCTTAATTCCTTGTCCCGCAAAGGTATTAGAAAAAATCGTAGCCAAACGTCTACTCTGGCTTATGGAAGCAAAGCAATTGACATCCATCAACCAAGTAGCTTTCAAATCCAACAGAGGTTGCACAGACGCCTTACTCCACATTGACCACTACACCTCAAAGGCTCTAGCCGCCAAAAATCACGTTACAATACTCTCTCTTGATTTTGAGAAAGCATTCGACAGAATAGGCGCTCACACCGTACTTAATAAATTGTTAAAATGGAGAATTGGCAACAATATATATAGGTACGTTAAATCATTTCTAAGCAATAGAAAATTCCAATGTAAAGTCAACCACGTTTACTCCAATACATTTCCATTACACAACGGAATCCCTCAAGGATCCCCACTGTCAGTTGTACTATTTATGATCGCCTTTGACGACATAAGTACAATAATACACAAACAGAAACATCTAGATCATTGCATTTACGCCGATGATATATACATCTTAAGTAAATCCAATGATATAACTTTCTGCAAAAACATTTTAACTGAAACAGTGAAAGATATCTTAGAATGGTCAAATTCTTCAGGTGCCAAACTCTCAGTAGACAAATGTAAATTATTTCATGTGTGCCGACGACGACTTTGTCCCCAATTACACCTCAACATAAACAACAAAACAATCCAAAATGTCCCCAACCTCAAAATCCTAGGAATAACATTTAACAATAAGTATACCTGGAGACAACATTGTTCAGAACTCGAAGTACCATTAGCAGCGAGGCTCAATATTATTAAATATTCAAGCAACAAGAAAAGTAACGTACACATTAACACTCTATGTAAAATGACTAAAGCTCTAATTTTAAGTAAAATAGACTACGGGATCTATATCTATGGTAATAGTCCAAAAACTACTCTAAATATAATAAAACTCACCTATCACCAAGCCGCTAGAAGAAGCACCTTTGCATTCAAAACGACACCAATAAAAAATATACTGGCTGAAGCAGGGCTCCCAACAATCGAGGATGGAAATCATATCATTAAAACTAATAGCTAAGTTAGCATTTTCGCGAAATTCCATAATCGATAAAGACATCAAACTAACAATATGATACAAAAACACCATCCGAATCCCATCTGCAATCAGCCACATTTTAGATAAAGCCAAGCAATTGGAATTGGATATTAAACAAACCTGGAAATACTCCGCAACTTACCCGCCATGGCTTCTAAATAATAATAATATCATAACAACACTCTCAATATTTAAAAAACCAAACACAAACAAAGAAATATACGGTGCACTATTCTGGTCAGTCGCCTCAAAATATAAATCCAACGGATGGCGCTTTCTGTACACAGATGGATCCAAAACAACCAACTATACTTCCTTTGCGGTCACATCCGAAGAAGGTGCAGTTAAGAAAATCGGACTATTACCCGAATTTTGCTCCATTTTCACGGCGGAAGCCTTCGCGATTTTACAAGCCGTAACATTCGCCACCAACCACAGAGAAAAATATGTCATCTGCACCGACAGCCTGTCGGTACTCAACTCAATAAAAAACACCAACAACACTGATGATATTATTTCCAATATTCGGAATAATATCATTAAATACTGCAATAAAATAAAACTAATGTGGACTCCCAGTCACGTCGCCATCAGCGGTAACGAGAATGCAGACGCCGCAGCCAACTCAGCCAAAAGAGCTCCAGTCCATAAATTCAACATCTACACAAGAGCCGATCTACTGTCAATTATCAGCAATCAACAAAAACAAATAAACCAAATAAACTGGGATACTCACCACCATGCCCATTAAAATGTTAAACCGTTTCAAAATTCACCCTTCTTACCCAACTAACTTGTCCAAATCCAAAATCACAAACTTTGTGAGGATGCGATTAGGCCATACAGCTGCTACCCACCTCTACCTGCTCCACCGATCTACAGCCCCAATCTGCCCAAAATGCAACACAACACTTACAATCACTCACATATTGAAAGACTGTCCTCACCTAAAACCCTTGAAAGACAAACTATTTCGCAATACAGATATTTATACAATTCTAACAGATCCCACTACCGACAACATAGAAATTGTAAATAAATTTGTAAATAGCATTAAGATTAAATTGTAAATTAGAAATACAGAGCCAATAGTCCCCGCTGCTAGGCTCATTAGGTTAAGTTATTGATATGTAATTTTACGTTACTAATTGATAATAAATAAATAAATAAATAAATAACTCTTACGACTTTGTTTATTTTGTCAATTGTGGGAGTGATGTGTTTTTGAAAGACAAGTTTTTTATCTAGAATAATACCTAGATATCTACAGTCTTCGGACCAATCAATATCAACTGCACACATACTGAGTTTAGTGCCATTTGGTATGTAGCAGTGTTTCCTACATCTCGAAAACCAGACAGCTTGTGTTTTATTACTATTTATTTTTATTTTCCATTTCCTGTAGTATACTGCTAGTTTGTCAAGAGCTGCTTGCAAAGAGTTGTAGACATTAGTGAATAAGGCACCCGAAGAGAAAATGGCCGTATCATCGGCAAACATAGCTACCTGAATGTTGTCACCTAGACATGGTAAATCTGCGACAAACAATGTAAATAATATGGGACTGTGGCGGTTCCGCCAGATCCCACGGCTCGCCTTCCTGAAAAAACCCCCATAACCACAACCCGGTCTGCACCAGCTTTCGCTAATGCAATTCGCATTAGCATCTTAAATGCTTCACGCATCAAACAGATCCAATTATTATAACCCAAAAGTACCTGCAAAAGAATTCTTACCTTTTCAAGCATTCCTTCGCTTACAAATCCCCTGTAAGAGTTCTTAGTTTCCTCATCATAAATTTCCTGAAAAGAAAAACCCTCGGTTCACATATCATGTAACCATTCCAGCCAGGGATAATTAGCATTGCGTCGCCTATTCCCAGCTTCATTCATGTATACGATAAACTTCCTTATGTATACATTTAGCTGGCGACGTTTTTCTTCCAGCAATAAAATTCTCTGACTCGCACAATGTGCAAACCAAAGCAAATACGCATCTCGCGTCTTAAACCTATTAGCACCATGTGCATCGGCATTGCGGCTATCGTAACAGCTGCAATGCATACCATAGACAATTCACATCGTTGAGGTATCCGAATCACATTTTCTATTTAATGAGCGGCTGCTATTTATCTAGCCGACCCTCATTACCGAACTATGCATTAGGTCATATTTCCCTTGTCCTTTGATTCGCCGAATCTTGTCCCTTACGAACTAGATACATAAACAAATACAAAGCCATTAGCATCCGACGAGATGCGATTCGTTTGTTTCAACAAACACACATCTCTTGGATGCCCATTATGCCCCGTCCTTGAGTTTCAGGTTTATTCCTATGGCCTTGTTTATGAAAAATAAACCAATGTGATCTTCACTCACACATACCATCATGACCACGATGGGCGAGTGAGCTCTGAACGAGCAAAATATCGTTGAGTCTTATTCCATCCTTTCACCACGCTGGTCACAGCACTCCCGCTCTCCGCCGGCTGCGGAGGTGCGTAAATTCTAGGGTCACAAAGTAACACCCGCGAGTGTAGTCGAGTGCGTCCGCGAGGTGCTGTACGCGTCAGTAGTGTTACGTCGAAGTCTATCGTGTTCTAAGTCGTGCGTCGTGTTGCGTTTCCAGTTAAAGTTCAGAAAGTAAAGGACAAACAAATAAAATTAAATTTAAAGTGGTGATCACCAACCAACACTAGTGTTTCATTTCTCTTGGTCGTTTCCTGAGTGTTTGTTTCATTGTGCTGTTGTTGTTTTTTTTTTTTTTGTGCACAGTTTGCCGCGGCGGAACTTCTAATTTGTGAGAACGAAGTAGAGACCTGCGCCCATGTCGGTGCCACGACTTCGCTCCCCACAGGACCAAGGACCGAGCCTTGGGGTACACCATAGTGCAGGGGTGGCCAACAAGTCGATCGCGATCGACCGGTCGATCGCGAGACCAATTTTGGTCGATCACTCGCAAGTTCGGGGTTTGCGAAAAGTATCTCATAAAAACTTTTAACTTAAAAAGTACAAATACTTTTTATTCAAATGTTTTCTGTGATTAGCTCATAGAAAGGATATAATTTTTATATTATCATTATTTTTATTAGTTTGTTTTGACATTTGAAATGGTTTTATTAAGTTCTTTTTCTTTGCACTTTTGCAATTCTGTTTTCTATTTAAAGCTTTTGTCGGTAGATAACTTTTTTGCTGCTGCTACTTTTTGCTACCTATATATAATTTATTTGAATTGGGATATTACAAAATCAGCATAATACTTCGGCTTATGATAAAAACTTATACAATACATATAAAAACGTATATAAATGATGTTTATTTAATAAATCTGAAATACACTGCGTTTAGAATTGACTTGTATTTACACTTCTGAGAAATTTATGACTATTAAAATAATAACATTTAAATTGCATGCCATTAGGATTAATTCTTGGAATCTAATTTTGCAGAATATAGTGTTAAATTTTCATTCTGAAGTTAGTGTTTGTACGCTACAGTCAATTTCTCTTGCGGATTGTTTCATTTGTAAGTATTAATGAAATATTAGTGTTCTTTAAATTAATTGTGCAAGTATATAAGAGATATATTTTAAATAAAATTATTTAAATCTTAATTAAATATTTATAAGCATTATTTAAAATAATAATTTAATTATTCGCAACTATTAAGTATGATTAGCTATTTCGTTTTATCGGCTAAACCTACACCAGGTATTAATTGTAATTTATATTGTTACTGTTTAATACTTTTATTACATGCCCTATTATTAAGTCGTATATTTTTTGCATTTTAGTATACCTATTTATGAACATGGATAGCAAACCAAAAAAATCGAAAACATATCATTTCAATGAAGAATGGGAAATTAACTATTTTTTTACGATGATGAATGATAAATGTTGCTGCTTAATATGTCTTAGCTCGATAGCCATTGCTAAAAAGGGTAATTTGGAGAGACATTTCTTATCTTTACATAACAAGTATCAAACAGATTATCCACCAAATTCCGAATTACGAAAACGTAAAGTTCGGGATCTTAAAACTCAATTAACAAATCAACAAAATATTTTCAAAAAGCCAATATTGAAGTCACAAGCAGTAACAACTGCATCCTTCAAAGTAAGCTATCTATTAGCTAAAAAATGTAAACCATTTTCTGATGGTGAATTTGTAAAGGAAATGTTCTTGGAAATCTCGGATTCCCTTTTTAATGATTTTAAGAACAAGAGCGAAGTTACTGCTGCAATTCAAGATCTACAACTGTCCCGAAACACAGTGATGCGACGAATCGAAAAGATGGGTGGAAATTTAAAGGAACAGTTACAAAATGATATTAACAGATGCTCTTGTTTTTCTCTTCAATGTGATGAATCGACAGATATAAGTGATACTGCACAGTTACTTGTTTTCATTCGTTTAGTTTTTGAAGATTTTACATCTAAAGAAGAATTGTTGGGTATGATTTCTTTGAAAGAAAGGACTAGAGGTGTAGATATATTCAACGGGTTTAAAAGTCTGCTTAATGATAAGAAAGTACCTCTTTTTAAATTAGTTTCAATAACAACGGATGGCGCAGCTGCAATGATAGGCCGCAAAAATGGATTTATAGCCCTATGTCGAAATGACGATGAATTCCCAGATTTTTTGAGTTACCACTGTATAATTCACCAGCAAGTATTATCCAGCACGAGACTAAATACAAAAGAAGTAATGGACGTCGCGTTTGAAATTGTTAATTCAATTCGTGGAAGTTCTCTCAAACGTCGTCTTTTTCAACTAAAACTCGATGAAGGTCAGTCTGATTTATTATTGCATACTGATGTAAGATGGCTAAGTAGAGGTAAATTTCTGCAACGATTTCGTGATTTATTGCCTGAAATAATAGAATTTCTTAATGAACAAGAGAAAAAATATGCATATTTAAATGACAAAACCTGACTTAGTGACTTAGCATTCCTTACAGATTTTACTTCCATATTAAGCCATTTAAATTTAGAATTACAAGGTAAAAATAAAACAATAATTGATATGATTAGCAGCATAGATGCATATAAAACCAAATTTATTTTGTTGATAGAAGATTTACAACAAAATAATATGAACCATTTTCCAAATATGGCAGACAACTTACAAAAAAATAAAAATATTATTTATGAGATTGACAAGTACGTGGCCGAAATACAAAATGTAATGGAAGATTTTGAGAAGCGATTCCAAGATTTTAAAAAAATTAAAGAAATTGTGGAATTTACATCTTTTCCTTTCAAAAAAGATTTAATTGTGAAGGAAATTAGCAAAAAAATTGCAGACTTATTTGATATGGAGCAAAACGCCTTGGAAAATGAAATTATAATTTTACAATCTGATTTAATCTTACAAGCCAGAAAATTTGAAGAAAATTTTTGGAAATATGTTAACCGAGAAAAGTATCCCAATATTATCAAATGTAGCGAATATATTTTTATTTGCTTTGGATCTACGTATCTGTGCGAATCGGCATTTTCATATTTACAATTAACTAAAACTAAACTTCGTTCCGTCCTGACCGATTCTCATACTGAGGACTCATTGTTATTGTCTTTGTCAGGATATACTCCAAATTATGATGCACTAGTAAAGGAAATGCAGACTCAGGTTTCTCATTAATTTAAAAAGTTTGAATGAATAAATGTTATTAATAAGTGCTCATGTTGTTTTAATTCCTCTGGACATAAATTTTTTAACCCATTAAATAAATACTCATGTATGTAGATTATTTACCCCTTAATCATGGAGCTCGCCAAAGTGCACGTCGGTATAAAAGCACATTGCAAAAACATCCCCTTCTTACCTAAAGAAATAGGTCGATCGCGACACAATTTATAAATAAAAAGTAGATCTTATGTGCACCAAAGTTGGCCACACCTGCCATAGTGGATTTGCTGAGTAGAGGATATGTCGGTTCCTAAACTCACAACATATTTTCTCGAACGAAGAAAGCTCTGGATAATTTTGATAAGCGGCATAGGCTGCTTAAGCTTCAGTAGCTTATAAATCAAGGCATCGTGCCATACCGTATCAAAGGCTTTTTCGATGTCTAGAAGAACCAGTCCCGTTGACTCCTTGTCGATGAATTTACCAGCTATGTGGTTTTTAATGCGCAAGACTTGGTGGATTGTGCTGTGACCACTACGGAAACCGAACTGAAAGTTTGGTAAGATGTTATTGTCTTCCACAAAACGATCAATCCTTTCCTTAATAATTTTTTCTAAGAGCTTACTTAGGCAGCTAAGTAGATTCATAGGCCTGTAGCTTTTGGGGCTGTTCTTCGGTTTTCCGGGTTTGGGGATAGGTATTACTTTTGCTGTTTTCCAACAGTCCGGAAAATAACAATTCTTAAGACAAGCGTTGAAAATGAACGTTAAATAGTTACTTGCAGCAGGTGGAAGTGCTTTGATTAATTTGTTGTTAATATTATCAAGACCCGCAGCCTTTTTTGATTTCGATTTTTTTATCAATTCTTTAACTTTGCTGACATTAGTTGCGTAAGTACTTTCAGCTGCTGTTTGAGAAAGTACATGGATAGAGTTAGCAACTTCAGCTTCAGTATACGCGTCACTTAGATGCATAGATATGGAGTGGTTCTTACTAAACGTGTTAGCAAGTAGGTTCGATTTCTCCACTGAAGATACGAGGGTTGCCTCTTATGTTTCGGGATTTGGCAACCCTAGCGTTGCAATCCGGCAATTGACAGATCTGTCGTAAAGTTGGACATTTTTGAGGTTATACGCACTCAGAACGTTTTGACATACGAGCGCTATTTGTGTTGTTTACAGTAACTTAAAAGATTCATCTCGGCCCAAAAATGGAATTAAATCGTCAACATTTTCGTGCGATTATTTTTTACAACTTTCGGCGTGGATTAACTCAGCAACAGTGCATGGATGAACTTAATTCAATTCTTGGCGATTAAGCTCCATCATGTTTATGGATGGTATGGTGAATTCAATCGTGGTCGTAGTACACTCCAAGATGAATTTCGTGAAGGTCGTCCAAAATCAGTTGTTGTTCCGAAAACCATTGATGCTGTGCGCGAACTGATATTGGAAGATCGCCATGTGACCCATCGTGAGATTGAGACAACCTTAGGCGTTAGTGGGACCAGCATACATTCAATATTGCATAAACATTTGACTGTCAAAAAAATTTGTTCGCGTTGGATCCCACACAATTTGTCAATCGCCCAAAAAAAGGCTCGTGTCAATTGGTAGAAAGAAATGCTCAAAAAATACGGTCGCGGTGCTTCGAAACACGTCTATGACATCGTGACAGGTGATGAATCGTGGATTTACGCGTATGAGCCCGAAAGTAAACAGCAGTCGACTGTCTGGGTGTTTCAAGATGAGCCAAATCCAACAAAAGTTGTTCGCGCACGAAGCACTTCCAAGCAAATGGTCGCCTGTTTTTTCGGAAAAACTGGACGTGTCGCAACCGTACCACTAGAACAACGCAGAACAGTCAATTCTGAGTGGTACACAACCATTTGTTTGCCAGTTGTCTTCCAAGAAATCAGGAAAACCAACCGCCGAAGACGGATCACTCTTCACCACGACAATGCGAGCTCTCACACATCGGCTGCGACAACTGCATTTCTGAGCACCCAAAACATCGATTTGATGGGTCATCCGCCGTATAGTCCTGACTTGGCACCGAATGACTTCTTTTTATTCCCGTACGTAAAAAACAAACTGAGAGGTCAACGTTTTTCGACACCTGAAGAAGCGGTTGCTGCATTCAGAATGCATGTGTTGGAGATACCTCAATCAGAGTGGCAAAAGTGCTTCGACAATTGGTTCAAACGCATGCAAAAGTGTATAGATCTTCATGGGGAATATTTTGAAAAACAATAAAGTGATTTTCGATGATCAATATTTGTTTTTGTTCTCTAATCCCGAAATATAAAAGGCAACCCTCGTATAAACAACTTGTCGTGAACTTTAAACGGAGGAATACTTGACCCTCTCTTTTTAATGATTTTTGATATTTTCCGGAACGTTTTGCTTGATTTGTCAAGAGAGGAAAGGTGTTTATTCCAACACTTGTTCCTATTCGTTTTTAATGATATTATTTAAGACTTTAACATTAACTAGAAAACAATCGATTCTATAACGCAGCCATTTTCTTCTTTCAGAGTTTCGTAGCCTAATCAGATGTAAGATATTTTCAGGAAGCGGTGCCTTATCAACTGGAGCAGTGGAACATTTAGGTATCGCAAGATCGGCCGCTCTATTGATAACAGAAACAAAATTGTTACATAGGATATCAATGTGCTCGCTGCAGGTTATAGAATTTAGGCTGGTATCACCTAGAACCAAGTTCGTGTTTATATATGATTTATAACAATTCCAGTTGGCGGCGGAATAGTTGTGGTATAAACTGGTACGATTTACAGCTACTGTATGATTCACTGTGAGGCTGATCGGAAGGTGGTCTGCACTTAACACATTTAGAGTTAATGGTGCTGTGCAGTAATTTGGAATATTAGTGATGTATAGATCAAGAGTTGAGGGGTTCTTGTTAGCACTCGCTGGGATATAGGTGGGGAGAAGTGGATAAAGTATGGAAAAACTTGGGCTAGATTCAGTAACATCTAGTAAAATGTTACCCCAGCAGTTTGCCCTAAGACAATTCCACGACTGATGTCTGCAGTTTAGATCACCACCAATAATTACCTTGTTTCGAGTGTTGACTCTATACAATTTTTGCAGATCCCGCTTAAAGTAAGTAGATTTCTCAATGTTTCTATTTCCTCCAGGGAAATAGACCGAAAAAAGACTCACCTTGGAGTTATCACTTAATGTTACATCTATACTAATTTCCTCAATTAACTTAAGGTGCAATGAAGGACGCAAGGAATGTTCTATACATTTGTTCACAACAATGGCGACACCTCCACCACTAGCATGTACGCTGTCTAGGCGATAACAAATGTAATTTTGATGTGAGAAAGAAATGTCTTGTTTGAGCCAGGTTTCTGAAACAAGTGCAATGTCAATATTAAAATTTATCAAGAAACTAAAAAATTCATGCTTTTTGTTTTTGATGCTTCTCGCATTCCAAGTTATGATGTTAAGAGAGTTTCTTAACATGTTTTTTCCGAGTATATGTACTTAATAGCTAATGAAGTAATGACGTTAAATTGGTCAGCTTTAGTTTGACAAGCACTAAGCTTGGTTACAACTTCATTAAGAAGAGAGTTTATCTCGGTAAATGAGAACAAGTTATCATTAGTTATAGTTTCAGACGGATTTTTCTTGGTGTGTGTCGTATCACTGTTGGAAGGTTGCTGGGTTTGATGGAGGCCAGAAGCCCAGGTGGATGAAGGAAGTGAAGGTTGACGCACAGATCGGGGTAGTGGAGGAAAATTATCCATGGATAATCGGTCGGGCACTGGCTGCTGTTTGTCACTCGGAGGCTGTAGGAAGGTTGTATTTCCTGTACCACGTCCACGTAGGGATAATTTGCGGCGAATGTCTATGTACTGCTTTCGGCTTATGCATTCTGGATCTGTGGATTTATGTGACCCACTACAATTTGCACACTTGATGACCTCATTCGCTTTGCAGTCGGATGTTTTATGGTTTCCCGAACAGATTGCACAGAAGCTATTTATGTGACAATGCATCGAGCCGTGACCGTAAAGCTGGCAATTGTGACATTGTGTGACCTTACCTGGATTATGTTTTTTAAAGTCCCAGCGATGGTTTTGAACAAGATTGAGTAGTTCCGTTTTAGTTCGTTTAATTTAACAGTACCGCGTTGAATGTAGACGATGTACAAGTAGTGTTTGTACAGGGCTTTTGTTGACGAATTTAATGTGATGGTTTTAACATCTAGGCACTTAATCGCGAGTGCAATTAGCTCATTTTTCACTATATCGTTGCTAATTAAGTCTAGCCCGGATAACACTACCTTTAATGGACGATTTTCCTTACGCGAGTGGGTAAAAAACTCGCATTTTAACCGTAAGAGTTCGGTTCTGATTTTGTTATATATGTCTATTGTTGGAGCACATATTTTTTGTCCAAGTGATATGTTTTTAATTAAGTATTTGTCTATCTTAATGTTGCTCAAAATATCACGCACTTTAGCACTAGCTGTTTTTAACACCACAATTGGCGGAACGGTTTCTTTAGGAAGTTCTGCGCACTGTTCGTCATTGGTCGGATCCGTTTCAGGAGAGTCTTTCTTCAGACTTTGAAGTGGTTGAAAAAAGTTAGTGTTTGAACACATTTTTGATTTTTCTAACACTTTATTGTTCACTTTTGAAAGTTTATCGGGAGGAGTTTGGCCTCCAATAACGGGGTCGTAACGCAACCGTTTGCGCTTAATTTTGTTTAACACACGTGGCCCAGGGGCCATAACTTAACGGTTTTAACACTTGTTCAAATTTTTGTATGCGGAAAACGAGGCAAAGAAAACAAGGTAATGATAATTAAATTGTGATAATTATTGTGAAAATAACGGTTGATTAAGATAAATAGCACGAGCAAAACTGTGAGACAAATTGTCTGTTTGAAAGCCAGCCAGGTACTCTTAACAATCTTTATTCAACAACACACGCCTGTATAGACTAAAGTTTATTTCAACACAGTTTTCCGGATAAAATTTATATTCTTAACAGCCACAATTATTTCAATAAGAAGTTTAACAACCTTTATTCAGCAACATAGTAAAAGTCAATCAGTGAACAATAAATGAATTTCCAGCTACCATTACTGTTTTTTTTTTCATGCTCCGTAGGTGAACGATCTTCTGAGAACAATTTAAATCGAACCATCGGTGGTGTTTTTATGGAACCCGCATCCTTGCTGATGCCAACGTAAAAACAACCCACATTTCTACCACAACGGGGGACGATTTATTTCATCAGGCAACCAAATTAGCGGATAATCAAACCCAGCCGGTTGACCCACGGGCTCAACAAGCCGGGAGCCACAATAGGACTCGAACCTGCAATCTTCGGCCGACCAGGGGCTACAACAGGAAACCACTTACGGACTCTACTAGTCGGAAGCCACAATAGGTAGGTGTTGTATAGAAATATATAACACAATGTTGAAAGTTACTTATCGTTGAAGCAACACTCCATTTCCAAACGAAAAGCATGAATGACGAATTACGAATATAGCAGAACATCGAGAAGCTGTATGGGCAAGAGGGTATGCATGGCAATGTTATTAATAAAAGCAAATATCTTTTGGGATTTTCACAAGAAGCTGAATAAATGCCCTTAAAATGTCATGGTTTATTTTTCTTCTAAAACATACATATTATTCTTTAGTGGAATTCATTAAATTATGTAACAGTCCTTTCATAAATTAACTATAATACATTGTTACATTGAGGAATCACTTAAATTCAATTATTTTGATGTTTCTTTATTTGTTCAGTTATCATTATTTGATTAACTGTAGTCCTAAGTTATTTTAATAGGTGGTTTTTATTTTTTATTTTTATAAAAAAATAAAAAAAATTAGGTTTTAAATTCATCGCATATGAAGTAATTTTAACATGAAAATTAATTTTAACACGAAACGGAATATAACAAAATACTTAACTCTAGTTCAATTTTGTTTTCGAAGAGACAAAATTTGATTTTGTAAATACAAGTCTATCACGAAAACAAGGCAACAGGAAGCTAATATACAATGATCGTATTTTTGTACATTATATAAAATATGCAATTTATTTGCATTCACAGCAGTGATAATGTATTCTGGACAATGTTGGAATAGTAATCTATTTATATTTATTCTTTAATAGATTATGGCAGCGCAAACGATGTTATCTACCACTGGCACTCTTCTTCTGTGGTTTTTATATCGTGATAATATGTTTGTGGGTCATAGAAATGATTATTCTTCAAGTTGCTTATTTCAATAACAAATCCCTTGGGATAAACAACGGAAACTTTGTTGTAATAGAGCATCCGATTAGGCAACATATCCAAAGGTGAACTGTGTAAATGATTTCTTCGCATATGCATAAGGATCAATTTCAAAGCCGGCGTACTCTTCGAACATATGGGACATTGATAATAAATTATTGATATAGCTGCACGGACATATGAGACTGTTACACTGGCGCTGTGTGTATGTTTAACATGGTTGATATATTCAGAGTGGCAATCAAACTTCATGTTACAATCACCACACGTATAATCATATGACACTAGGCCGATGTTCTGCAATATCTCTAATGTTTTCTTACTCAAAATATCCCCCAAAGTTGTCTGTTTTGCGGGACATGCACAAAGAGGTGGAGGCGTTTCAAAGGGAGTTGTGGCTGTTTGAATGATTTCGTTGCACAACGCACACCGGTTATAATCTAATACGCTTCTGTAAAGCTTAGGGCTTCCTGGATGAGAATCTTTATAATGTGTTATCAAGGATTCCATTGTGCCCTGAAAAGGACAAACGAAACATCTCATTTTACGTCTTACACGATATAAGAAACGCAGAAAATGTCGCTCGTGTTCATTTTGGTAGTGATCTTTCAAAAGTTGAAAATCTTCGAATTCTAATTTGCAGTGTTCACACACTGCGACCAGTTGGTTGAGTTGAGAATCGTTGACGTTTATTGTATTAGATTTGTTTAGCTGTGTCAATAAACTACTTCTCGTCGACTGCGGCTTTTGAACTTGTTGCTGTTGAACTTGTTGTTGTTGAAGTTGTTGGTGTTGAAGCTGTTGCTGTTGAAGCTGTTGCTGTTGAAGCTTTTGCTGTTGAAGCTTTTGCTGTTGAAGTTGTTGCTGTTGAAGTTGTTGCTGTTGAAGTTGTTGTTGTTGTTGAACTTGTTGCTGTTGAAGCTGTTGCTGTTGTTGAAGTTGTTGCTGTTGAAGTTGTTGCTGTTGAAGTTGCTGCTGTTGAAGTTGTTGCTGGTGAAATTGTTGCTGTTGTTGCTGATATTGTGGCCGCTGGTGTTGTGTTTGTTGATATTGTGACGTTTGATATTGTGGTTGTTGTAAATTTTGCATTGGAAGCTGATGCTGCTGCGACTGAACACTTACCGGTGGTGTTTGCATATGAAATTGTTGGGGCATTGTTATTGCTTTAATTGTCGTTGATGTGGGCAATTTTGGTATTTCATTTGATTCAGAGGGATACGGATATGGTATGAATGTATTACTTTGAATCGGTTTGAAACTCTTAGGAATTTGTGAGTTCGGCTGTACAGTAACATTCGGTGGAGCCATCATATTAGATGACTCTCTAACATTAACACCCGTTTGTGTGTTATGAGAAAAAAACCTCTCTTGTGCTGGATCTATAACACTCACAGTGAACGTTGTAGGCTCTGCCTGCTCTGGAAATGTGTGGATAACCGTTTCCACTGAATACCCACCACCAATTGGATCATTTATCACATTAATGCCGTACTTAATATTGTCTGGATTTGTTACACTAGAAATCATCATATCACCAGTTGGTATTTTTTGTGGTACACTATTCGGAAGAAAATCGTCAAGAATTTCTACATCTGGTGTATTATTTTGTTCCTCGACCTTGGCAGTGGTGTTGTTGGGTTGATTTGCAGAATTAACATCCTCTTCAGGGATGGGATTTTGAATAAGATTTTTTATGTTAACACATTTAATGGAGCCGATTGTAATTTTAGGCTGTTTTGGAGGTGTTTCTTCATCTTCAACATGCTCTTGCTTCACCATCAGAGTACTACTTTCGATAGCATTTCCTTCCGTATGTTTGTCAAGATCAAGCTTAACACATTTTGCAGGAGAGTGACTAGTCGTCGTCAAGGGACGTTTTAATTGTTTCGGTTTTATATGTGCCTGCAAGGATCGATGAGATTCGATGTACAATCTATACATTTTAGTGAGAAAAACCTTGTATAATAACTTAAAATCATCTGGGTTGTGCTTTTCGGTGTGCTGTTCTATCGCGTTTGGTGTTAGAAGTTCATCTCCACATTGGGCGCACGCAGTCAAAAGTGTTATATTGTGTTCCACCCTTAAATGCCGTATGAATCGCTGATTGTTCTTAAAATTAACCTTGCAACAAAAGCAAGGCATCGGTGTTAAAAATCTAGGGGTTTTGGATGCTAATACAAACGATAATGATATCTTTGGATTGTTACCATCTCGACAATATCGTAAAATATGTACGTCGCGTTGATTATGATTACTCTTTATATGATCCAAAATACTGATATGGTCATGATGGAAAAATTTACAGGCCCCGCAAGCTGTTAACTCTTGCCTGTGTTTCATTCCATGTTCCTTAATTTCCTGCCAAGATGGTATAGGAATATCCATTGCACAAACAGGGCATCCATAATGTCGAGGCACTGTGTGCTCATTTAAATGGGTTTCAAGCAGGGTTTCATCTGAACTTGCAAAAGAACAAGATTTCACGAAACATTTTTGAATATTCAATTGTTCTTCTAATTCCTCGCGCAATCGTTGATGGATACCATCATGCCATTCACACTGTGAGCTCTGGTTCAGACGTTCTATCCAGGTCGATTTTATAACTTCGCTCAAGGAATAAAGTATTGGAATCCAGTCTGAGATCAAATCCTGTGGCTTCATATATACAAAAAATGTAACATCCGCAAAGGGTATTATTTTTTCAATAATCACTTGACCTTCTGGGTGAGATGGCTCCGTGTTGATGTGATGTTGAATTTTCTCCGCGGAACTGAATGTTCCTAGGCAGTGATAACAAATATAGTGATGGCGGGCATAATTTTGTAAATGGCCTGGTAAAGTGTCCAATGTAAACCTAACAGAACAATGTGGACAAAATTCCGAGTCCGTTGTATTATGTTGAGATTTCATGTGATTTATCCATGTTTCATAATCAGGTAAGAATTCCTTACATTGAACGCACGGGTATAAAGACTCAGGGTTAATGCCGGTAGCCTGAGTTATCAATTCCAGGAAAGGTTTAAGTTGGTTGCATGCATGACGTTCCTCGGCTGACATTACATCTTTCATTTGACAATCAGTAGAAGATATCTCAGCTTTCAAGCTGGCTAGAGTTTGTATAATTTCAGTGTTCGCTATAGACTGGCTTGTAGTATCAGATTCTTGCTGAATAGTAGGACTTATACTACCTGGCGGTATTTCCATGCCTACATGAACGATATCTAAATTTTCCACGGCGTCCTATAAAGATAACGAAAAAGCAGAATGATATTTATAGTTTCATGAACTACTTTAGATAATGACTTACTTCAAGGCTGCCATTTTTAAGTTTCCTTTCCGTGATGTAGCACAGTTCATCCGGATGATCGCTCGCCAAATGTGAACGAATTACATCCAAATCTTTAGATTTCTTCTTACAATACAAGCAATTATATCCATTTTTTAAAACGATTCGGTTTGTATTCGAGGACGTTGAATGAACTTTCCATAAATGATTTTCGAGTGTTTCCAGGGCAAAGCAAGGAAACTGACATTCTGAAAGAAGAAGCAAAGATGACATTTTAATAATTCAATTTAAAATATGAAAGTTATTAACAATTCTCGGGCTATTTCGTAGATTGTACTGGTGCAAATGGAATTTGGGTTTTATTATTTTGGCGCACTTGTTGCAAAGGCAAATACCAAATGTGAGTTTGCTATGTCAATGTTTCTTTTATACAGCTGTTTAAAAAGTTAACGTTTTGTGTATTTTTGGCAAAGGGAATCAACTTGAACGCCTTACGGTCATAAAGTTTTCTTTTTGCTGGTAAAAGTCTATGAGAAGCCTTCACCTTCATTACCAAAAGTAAAAACTGGGCAGCCGCGTTTTATCGTGAAGATTGAAAGTGCAAGCCAAAAGCGGCAGCTTGTGTAGGAAAAAAAAAACTCATTTCAAAATGATTGCGTGACGTTTTGACAATTGATTGAATATTCACCGACTTCCGTCGGTATGCATATTAACGTGTTGAATAGGTAAAATGGAAAAGGATGGTTTGGCGAGTACATCTCTTCAAAAATATAAGGGGAACAACCAGGGCTGTGGAGTCGAAAGAAAATTACACAACTCCGGCTCCGACTCCGATTCCTATATTTAGCAACAACACGACTCCGACTCCAACTCCAAATGTGAGTTTGCTATGTCAATGTTTCTTTTATACAGCTGTTTAAAAAGTTAACGTTTTGTGTATTTTTGGCAAAGGGAATCAACTTGAACGCCTTACGGTCATAAAGTTTTCTTTTTGCTGGTAAAAGTCTATGAGAAGCCTTCACCTTCATTACCAAAAGTAAAAACTGGGCAGCCGCGTTTTATCGTGAAGATTGAAAGTGCAAGCCAAAAGCGGCAGCTTGTGTAGGAAAAAAAAACTCATTTCAAAATGATTGCGTGACGTTTTGACAATTGATTGAATATTCACCGACTTCCGTCGGTATGCATATTAACGTGTTGAATAGGTAAAATGGAAAAGGATGGTTTGGCGAGTACATCTCTTCAAAAATATAAGGGGAACAACCAGGGCTGTGGAGTCGAAAGAAAATTACACAACTCCGGCTCCGACTCCGATTCCTATATTTAGCAACAACACGACTCCGACTCCAACTCAAAAAAGCTCAATTTTATCCGATTGTTTCCTACCTTTGCATATAGCCACTTTTTTCATGTTATATGGATAAAAATAAAACAAGATCAAACTTTAATAATTATTTATTAGAATTTATTCTTAAAAACAACATTGCTTCTGTTAAATCTGTATTCGTAGAGGCTCTCAAATCAGAATTCAGAATTTTAAGGACGGAAAATAACCGCTCTACCGATACTTGGGTTGGCGGTAATACTGTAACGATCAATGCTGAATCTTTTACGATTTCTGGATATCGCTGTCTTGCCATTCAACATTTAACTTATAAGTTCGGTCAATTTTTTCCATTTTTTTTCAATGCATCATAAAATTAAATTTTAAGTTTTAAAATAGAGTCTCCTTCATCTATATTGGGACTGTGATTCAAACGAGGACGATTTAGTTTATCTTGTTCATTGAGATATTTTTCAAAATCGTCTTCAGATTCACCGGTGTCGGGTGACGATTTTTTTTATACACTAACGCGCGCACAAACGGGGATTTTGAAGTACCCTTAAATGTCAGAGCACAGTGCGAGCGGATGGAGAGGAAGTGGATACGGAAAGGAGGTTTCGATGTATATTGGTCTTGAATGTCTGGACATCACAACGACGAGGAAACACATGAACAAGCAGAACATTCCACATTCGTGTGGTTTGGCTAAAGAATGACTCTCTATGTTTATTTGTGCGCCTAAAGTCCACTTTCAACGTGAACTGATGCGCATTCACAGATTAAAGGGTATCGCGGGAAAATGTCTGAAAGGACGGAACACATTCAGCAAGTTCAGTTGAGCAACGACCAAAGAACGACAACGTGGTAATACCTATAGAAAAGAGATAGGCATGATACGTTGCGCCTGTGTTCAAACGACGGAATTGATCGACTTACGGCTGAGTTCCCAATAAGTTTCACTGCTCGTTTCTGCATCCTGTCGAGAACGTGTACTGCAGTTTTGGATGCGCCTGACCAAATATGGGAGTTGAACTCCTTTTTGGGACGAATATACGCCTTGTAATTAGTGGCCAGGTTGGATAGAGTGAAGTATCTTTTGCATCTCTTAAGGAACCCATACATTTGGCTGCACTTTTCGCAACTTCAAATATGTGGCCATTCCAGTTAAGAGTCGAATTAATTCGAGTGCCGAGGATTGATAATTCCTTGGCTTCGTCGATGCAAGCGCCGTTCATAGACAGTATATTTACTTTGGGGCTCACCTTTGACGACAAGAGGCAGCACTGTGTTTTTAGGGCATTGAGTTCTACTCGGTCAGATAATCCCCATTGATATATCTTGTTGAGGTCTGAATTCACTGTACCAAGCATAAGTTGCTGGTTGGTAGTGGCGTTCGAACAGTTTGGACGGGAGTGTTCGTATGAGTATGAGAAACTCAACGTGCTATCACCAGCAAACGAGTGAATTGGGTTGTGAGTAATTGACAAGAGATCATTTATAAAGATGAGGAAGAGAGTGGGTGAGAGTACTATGGGATTACGCTTTCTCCTTTAGCGTCACTCAATATAAAAAACTGTAGTTTACTTACGTCTATTATCTTTATTTCTCATGATTACTTCTGAATGTTTGATATTCAGTATTTTACAATTATAGTACGTCCCTAAACTGTATTTAATATTGTCGAAAGTGGAGACACTAAATGCTACAATTATCTTAAGTCAATAACTATATTTAATATTATTGAAAGTGATTATATGTGAATACTATATTTAATATTATTGATTATGATTACAATTATGGCCTGAATTTTTGATATTCAATATTTCACAATTATCTTAAGTCAATAACTATATTTAATATTATTGATTATGATTACAATTATGGCCTGAATTTCTGATATTCAATATTTCACAATTATCTTATTATGATTACACTGTATTTTACAATTATCTTAGGGTGATTACAATGCGTTTTACTATTGTTGTAAGTCGATACAATATATCCGTAATGATTGTAAGTGGGTACTGCGTTTCACAATTCGTAAGTCGATAAAATATAACCGTAATGATTATAAGTGGGCACTGCGTTTTACAATTCGGAAGTCGATACAATATATCCGTAATGATTGTAAGTGGGCACTGCGTTTTACAATTCGTAAGTCGGTACACTCTCTTAATATTTCGAATTTGACACCGTAACCAGCGCGATACACTAAACGGTACGAAACGCAATCTGTTTCGGGTGTGTGATTTTAAATTCAAGCGATAATTTTTCTTATGGGGTGCTGTCACAACCGTAATCCACACGTTATTGACTAACTCGCCGTAGCGACCGCACACCAAAATCCCATCCATGGTCTCGATGACCATATTTGGTAATCCTTTTTCTCGCATCGGTGTGCCACCGCTGAAGGGCTGCACACATACACACGATGATCCCCTTTGGTTGCTCATCGCTGGTGTCGCCCAGTATACGAACCGTGATCATCATATCACTCGAAGGCATAAACAACCCTCGCAGCTGGGGCAGGTTCTCCTGAAAAGGCTACAATATTTACACGACCAGCCACTGTGTAAAACATTATTGCTGATCGTGCATTTTCGTTTCCATGATAGGATATGTATATCCCGCCAGCGCTGTGTGGTACCTTCATGCTGCTCGGAGGTGCGTTGCTGGCGTCCTCGTAAATGAATTGCCATGTACGTGTATGGGAAAGATTCCTATATGGTGGTACATGGTATGTTAGTGGCATTTCATTGGTACTTTGACCGTGTTGCTCCTGCAAATGCAACTGTATTTTGCCTTGAAGTGCTAGATGCGCGTATCCGTCTCGTGTTGCTTGATTAGGAGGCCGATGTGGGGCATGCATTAAAGAATCACAAAAAATATAAACATCTCTTGTTGCATTGTCGCCGCTTCTTATGAGCATTTCGTTGGTAGGAAGTAATGCAATGTTGGTTGCTAGATGTGCGACCCATTTGCCCCTCCTATGGACATGCTTGTGTTTCCGATGGTGTTTACATCAGCGCAGTTGCATTGCAGCTGGTGGTTAGTCGTATGGGCAGGTAAGTCATACTTTTCAGGTTTTTGATGCCCATGTTATACTTTTCGTATTAGTAGACATTGCTTTTCACCGGTTTTAGTGGATGTTAGACATACCAATGCAGGTGAGTACACGTTTTTTGGGACAGGACACTTATAAACAAGGGATTACCTGGTGGTAGATAATCAGGTAAGTAGTGGCGTTCTCAAGGACCGCCACAGTACCGAACCCTGGGAAACACCTGCATTAATTTGATGGGGGACAGATTTGACACCATCAAGAACCACTTGGATTGAACGGCCAGAAAGATAGTCTCTTATCCATTGGATCAGGGAATTGCCCACTCCATATGAATGCAATTTTGACAAAAGGGCTGGATACCAAACTCTGTCGAAGGCTTTTGAAATATCCAATGCGACTACCTTGCTTTCACCGAGATAGTGGATGGAATGGCTCCACTTTTCGGCAAGGTACGCCATCAGATCTCCTGTGGACCTGTTACTACGAAAGCCATATTGGTGGCCATTGAGGAGGTCGTTTGATTCCAGATATTTCGAAAGTTGACGGTTGTTAAGAGATTCCTTACCTTCGAGATAATAGAAGTTAGTGCAATGGGTCGATAAGAAGAAAGGGATGATTTGTCACCCTTTTTGGGAATTGGCTGAATGTTCGCTGACTTCCATATATTTGGAAAACGACCAGTAGTTTAAGATAAATGGAAGAGTTTCCGCAGTGGTTTAGCGAGTGAAGAGGTACATCTCTTCAAGAGGATTGGGGGAATACCGTCCGGACCAGCGGATTTGTGTGCGTTTAGCTCTTTGAGTGCGCGGGCAACAGTACGCGTTCGGAAGCGAATCTGGCTCATGGTGTGCTGCTTATGCTCAAGCCGATGTGGAACTAATTTGGTATCAGGCAGCGTTGAGTTGGCTGCAAAATGTGCAGCAAGTAGATTCGCCTTCTCTATTGCAGTGGTGACTAGTTTGTCATCGACTATAAGCGATGGAATAGATGAAGAGACCGAGTTTTGAATATTTTTCACGAATGCCCAGAAGTTTCTACTACCTGTGGGAGAGTGTAGTATTTTTTGTCTCACTCTCTGGTCATGGAAGAACTTGGCGCGTTGAATATACGGTTAATTCAAACAGAGCGTTTTTAGCTCTGTTTATTGGTTCTTCCGCCAGTATGGATCGAATCAATGGGGTCAACATAGATCCCAGCCAACAGAATATCGTTGTCCAGCAAATGTTTTTCTCTACATAGCATGGTGTTTTTAATTCCGCCAGCAAAGGTATTATTTAGAATATTCGACAAACGAAAAATGATGTTTTTCCAGTCCTTGAAAAATAAACCAGAAGACAAATCTTCCGTTTGCATTACTTTTGTAGCGATATAAAGATGGCGAAGCACGGACTCAAGATCCTCCACTTGATTCCATTGAATTTGAGTCATATTCACGCAAATTGCGTGCATACAAAAGCAGAAACAAATGCTCCTTTTCTTTCGACGTGAGAAAGAAGGAGACAAACACATTTTTGTAGACTTTATGCATTATTATGCGCCTGCAAGTTTAATATTCGTGCACAATACACATTCATTATAATAATTTAAACAAAAATGTATTTTAACGAAAAAGTAGTCGGAGTCGCTCGTTTTTTACGACTCCGACTCCGACTCCATAGCCATGGGAACAACATATGTAATTCATTTGTAGTGCTCCAAGAAACCCTACCATTTTCTCCCACATTACATTTATCTCCCACATTACGTGATCGAACGTGGAAGGAGAGCGCACAGGACAGGGAACAATGGCGGAGCCGAGTCGGTGAGGTCATGAACTTCCGGGTTCCTACAGGCCAGTAAATAATAATAAAATTACATTTTCGTCCCACCTATAAGAAAATCCATTTAATATCCCCAACATAACATTGAATTCAATGTCAAACCAAATCGAACTAAACGTTCAAATCCTCATTTATTGAATTCAAATTCATTTATTCAATTCAATGCATTTGTTCGACTCTATTTCCTAAAATCAAACAGCATAATGCATTATTTTCCCATGTATGCTAAAAGCAATTAACACCTAAAAAACCTACAAGATCCAAAACCTAAAACTGCATGTGTCCAAACAAAGGCATATCTATTCGACACGCCGACACACAATTCTAGCAATCGTAAACATCATTTTCTCATATTACCGATGTTTTATGACTAGCTAATAGACACGGATTCCCAGATCCTAAACTAACAACCAATTTCCACGGATCCTGTGGCCAGATGGCTAACACAAATAAAAACCCCAAGAAAGGATCAAACGATAAGTGGCGATGTGTTTTGACCTTCGAAAGAACATAAAGAAATGAGGATTTAAATTCTCGAAGTGAGAAGACTTGACTGAAGTCGCTTGGCAGAGTCAGTCAGTAGCGCGCGTAAGGAGAAGACCTCCTCAAAAAAATTAAGAATAAAATTTAAAAATAAATTAGTTTTTAAAAAGTATCAATCTGCCTTTTCATTTACGGCTCAACAAAAAGTTCTTTTGTCGCTACAGTGTTTTTCGAATCGCGATTTGATCGTTTCCTCCCCAGCTAACAGAAGTGATTTTCATCAATAGTGTTTACATCGCTAGTGAATCGGTATTAAGGACAACAACGGTAGCCCACTCTTCTCGGGGAACTGGAAGCACGGTGGTGCACCGAAAAATATTATACATTAATAAAGGAAAGAAATGTAAAGCACATGCGTGAGCTGTTTGTTTTTTTTTTTTTTTTTTTGTCAAGGGTCACCCATAAACCAAGTAGCGCTTGTTTTGCTTATAGCGATAACGAAATCTCCTCTTTGCATCAGAAATCGCATGTAAACATTCACGCAAAAACTGATAAGCAAAGAATGTTACATATGGGGTGTACGCATTTGAAAGGATGTTTACATTGCATCTGCAGATTGGAATGAGCAGTGGAACTGAAAAGTTGTCCAAAAAAACCACCAACCGCCCACCTTCAGGGTATTATCTTAAGAAACGAAAGCGTATCGGATCGGCTCTTTCTCTATGGCAAGGTGATTTTACCGACTAAAACCACCACCCGCCTTTTAATATATATATTGTAGCAAGCTTGGGGTTCGCTGGATTAATTATTTTAATAAATAAGAGCCGTTATATCGATTTTCCTTGTAAACATTTTATTGGTCTGTTAATAACAACCGTTCCTTGATATTTCGCTAATAATTCGGTGACTCTTCTTTCCCTCGACACTTATCGTTTAATTCCCATCGCTTCTTCACTTATCGCTTCCTTACTGCTTACTCTCTGTTTACCATCGACTTTCTGTGACAACACTGCTCCGATTTCTATGTTACTTCCATCAGTATCCAATATAAATGGGCGATCTGATCTTGAGAATGCCAATGTTAGAGTCTTACATAACTCGGCCTTCAATGTGTTGAATGCTGCCTCACACTTTTCTGTCCAATTGAATTTCTTGTCTTTACCCGTTAGTTCGTGTAGGGTTTTAGCCACATTGGCGAAACCTTTAACAAGCCGTCGGTAATATGTGGCTAATCTCATAAAGCTTCTTAACTGTTGCTTATCTTCTGGAGTAGGCCACTCTTTGACAGCTACTATCTTATCAGGATTCGATTGAACTCCTGCAGATGAAACGATGTGTCCCAGGAATTTTACTCTCCTTTGGAAGTACACGCCCCAACAGAATTTACGGACGAAGAAACGAAGTACACGTTCTACGAGACGCTAGAGGAAGTATTTCATGGGATCTCATCATTCGATGTTAAAATCCTCCTCGGGGACTTCAATGTGAAAATTGGAAAGGAAGATATCTTCCAACCAACTATAGGTACAGAAAGTCTACACGACGTTTCAAATGATAATGGAATTCGAATTATCACGTTCGCAGCGTCCAGATATCTGGTAGTGAAAAGCACGATGTTCGATGTAAAGCCGCATGGATATCACCCGACGGCGTAACGCGTAACCAAATAGACCACTTCCTCATAGACAAAAGACAACACTCGAATATCCTTGACGTAAGATCATATAGAGGAGCAGATTGCGACTCCGATCATCTTCTAGTGATGGGCAAAATCAGAAGTCGGCACGCAGCAATCCCACATGGGCAGTCACGGGAGACGAGCAAAAAGTTCGACATTGATAAACTAAAAGACCTGCGCAAAAGGGCTGAATATCTAAAGAATAGATTTACCATCCTAGAGAATGGGAGTAATGAGAAAGAGGAAACCAATAGTGTGGACACGAAACGGACATCGATCAGAGACACAATCAAACAAACAGCACAAAAGGTATTAGGATTTAAGAAAACAATTAAGTCCAAACCTTGGTTTGACGATGAGTGCAGGGCGAAGATCGGAGAACATAAACGCCTCAGAGTGATCCACTTAGAAAGATATGACCAAGTCAACGCTGAAAGATACGCGACGATTCGGAGAGAGACAACGAGACTTTTAAAACACAAAAAACGCGAATGGGAGAAGACTAGGATCGAAAAAATCCTAGAAAATGCCAGAGCAAAGAATATCAGAGGTATGTATGCCGGCATAAATTCAATTAGAAATGGCCACCGAGGGAGAGCCAAAATAATCCGAGACACAAACGTCTGTCTGGTGACAGAAACAAACAATATCGTGACAATATGGAAGCAGTACTTTGAAAACCTGCTCAATGTGCACACCCATCAACCACAAATAAACGCACCAGACGTACATACAGCCGAGCCTCAGATCCCAGAGCCCTCTTTCGACGAAGTTGTAGACGCAATAAACCGATTGGAAAACAACAAGGCTCCCGGAGTCGACTGCATACTGGCAGAGCTTATGAAGCATGGAGGAGAGGCAACCGCCGGAAAGATCCACCAACTGATTAAAACAATATGGGATAAGGAAGACATTCCGGAAGAATGGAAAACCTCAATAGTCGTCCCCATTATCAAAAAAGGTGGCAAATCTGTCTGCGAAAACTACAGAGGAATATCATTACTCCCAACCACATACAAAATACTAACAAATGTCATACTGGTGAGAATCACACCGTACGCAGAAGACATATTGGGAGACTACTAATGCGGATTCCGGAGGAACCGGGCAACGAGCGACCAAATGTTCACAATAAGGCAACTACTGGAAAAGAAGTGGGAATAGGGAGAGAGGGTTCACCAACTGTTCGTTGACTTCAAAAAAGCCTACGACTCAGTCGCAAGGCAAAGACTCTACCATATTGTAGTGGAGCTGGGAATCCCGACAAAATATGCCGCCCTTATTCAAATTTGCATGAACGAAAACAAAGGGCGAGTTAGAATAGAAAACCACCTCTCAGAACCATTTGAAATCCGGGACGGACTAAAACAGGACGATCGCCTATCACCGTGTCTTTTTAATCTTGTGCTCGAGTATGTCATCAGAAAGGTACAAGACGACAACATGACCGGATCATCCCTGAACGGGGTCACACAAGTGCTCGCTTATGCGGATGACGTCGCCGCTTTGGGCGATAATCTAGAAACTGTAAGTAAAAACAGTGAAATCATCATGCAAGCGGCAGGAGAGGTGGGCCTAGAAATAAATGAAGACAAAACGAAATACATGATTATGGCGAGAGCAGGTGGAACTTAGGGAACACATATAGATATCAGAGGCAAGATATTTGAAAAAGTTAAAGAATTTAAATACCTGCGAACAATACTGGCGGCCAGTAACGAAATGTCGAAGGAAATTAACAAAAGACTACACTCCGGCAACGCTAGGTGGCATGCAGTCAGTAAACTGTTGAAATCCAAACTGCTATCACGGAATATAAAGCTCCGTGTCTATAGAACCATAATTATGCCGATTGTTCTATACTGATGCGAAACATGGGCTCTCACAAAACGGGAAGAAAACAAATTCCACGTATTCGAGAATAAAGTCCTAAGGGGTATCTTTGGCGGAAAATATGACGAGGAGGCAGGACAATGGAGGAAACTCCACAACAACGAATTGGAAGAGCTATACCGCAAACCTACAATGGTGAGAGTAATTAAGTCGCGAAGATTAAGATGGGCCGGACACGTGGCGCGAATGGGCAATGATAGGACCGTGCATAGAATTCTTGACGGTAAGCCAACGGGAAAGAGACCGACAGGGTGGCCGCGACGGAGATGGGAGGACAATGTTAGGTTGCACCTCGAGTAGATCGGATCGGACGGTCGAACGTGGAAGGAGAGCGCACGGGACAGGGAACAATGGCGGAGTCGAGTCTGTGAGGTCATGAACTTTCGGGTTCCTACAGGCCAATAAATAGTAGTAATAATAATAAATAGTAATACAAGGAATATATATTACTATCATCATCATCATCGTCGGCACTACAACCGGGATCCGGGCATGGCCTTATTTAGCAAGTCCCGAGGCTTGTAAAATTTTCCATAATAATTTGTTTTTCCGGTTATTAGCCTTGCGCCAAATATATTACCATACAAATAATATATATTATTATACAGGCAATACATATTATTATACAGGCATACATATTATTATACAGGTATATATATTATTATACATGCAATATATATTATTTATTATACAGACAATATATATTATTATACAGGCAATATATTGTGACGCATATGACAATCAGCTGTGATATCTGGCAAGTCTCAAGTACTAGAATATTCTAGAAAGTATTGGAAAACTGGAGACTATGAGCAGTAGAAAATTCGAGGCTATGGAACGGACGGAAACGATACGCCGAATCAGAATAAGCAAAAACGGTATAAGTACGTCACACGCAAATCAAGGGAGGATTAAGCAGTAAGGAAGCGATAAGCGGAGTAAAGAAGCGATAGGAATTAAACGGTAGGTCTCTAGTGAAAGAAGAGTCACCGAATTATTAGCGAAATATCAAGTAACGGTTGTTATTAACAGACCTAAGCTCGCTACAATATATTACTATACAGATAATATATATTATTATACAGGCAATATATATTATTATACAGGGAATATATATTACGATACAGATAATACGAGGGTTGCCTTTTATATTTCGGGATTAGAGAACAAAAACAAATATTGATCATCGAAAATCACTTTATTGTTTTTCAAAATATTCCCCATGAAGATCTATACACTTTTGCATGCGTTTGAACCAATTGTCGAAGCACTTTTGCCACTCTGATTGAGGTATCTCCAACACATGCATTCTGAATGCACCAACCGCTTCTTCAGGTGTCGAAAAACGTTGACCTCTCAGTTTGTTTTTTACGTACGGGAATAAAAAGAAGTCATTCGGTGCCAAGTCAGGACTATATGGCGGATGACCCATCGAATCGATGTTTTGGGTGCTCAAAAGTGCAGCTGTCGCAGCCGACGTGTGAGGGCTCGCATTGTCGAGGTGAAGAGTGATCCGTCTTCGGCGGTTGGTTTTCCTGATTTCTTGGTAGACAACTGGCAAACAAATGGTTGTGTACCACTCAGAATTGACTGTTCTGTGTTGTTCTAGTGGTACGGTTGCGAGATGTCCAGTTTTTCCGAACCGACCATTTGCTTGGAAGTGCTTCGTGCGCGAACAACTTTTGTTGGATTTGGCTCATCTTGAAACACCCAGACAGTCGACTGCTGTTTACTTTCGGGCTCATACGCGTAAATCCACGATTCATCACCTGTCACGATGTCATAGACGTGTTTCGAAGCACCGCGACCGTATGTTTTGAGCATTTCTTTCGACCAATTGACACGAGCCTTTTTTTGGGCGATTGACAAATTGTGTGGGATCCAACACGAACAATTTTTTTGACAGTCAAATGTTTATGCAATATTGAATGTATGCTGGTCTCACTAACGCCTAAGGTTGTCTCAATCTCACGATAGGTCACATGACGACCTTCCAATATCAGTTCGCGCACAGCATCAATGGTTTTCGGAACAACAACTGATTTTGGACGACCTTCACGAAATTCATCTTGGAGTGAACTACGGCCACGATTGAATTCACCATACCATCGATAAACACTGGTCCTTGATGGAGCTTCATCGCCAAAAATTGAATTAAGTTCATCCACGCACTGTTGCTGAGTTAATCCACGTCGAAAGTTGTAAAAAATAATCGCACGAAAATGTTGACGATTTAATTCCATTTTTGGGCCGAGATGAATCTTCTAAGTTACTGTAAACAACACAAATAGCGCTCGTATGTCAAAACGTTCTGAGTGCGTATAACCTCAAAAATGTCCAACTTTACGACAGAGCTGTCAATTGCCGGATTGCAACGCTAGGGTTGCCAAATCCCGAAACATAAGAGGCAACCCTCGTACATATTATTATACAGGCAATAAACATTAGTATACAGGCAATATATTATTGTACAAGCAATATATATTACTATACAGGCAATATATATTATTATTATATAATAAATTGTTATATTATATTATGTATGTAGGCAATATATAATATTATAAAAAATTGTACCCACCTGAACACTTTAATGCGGCCACGTTCGTTGACAATTTATTCCTCAATTGAACCAATTGGCTTTCTATTGGTTTAACACGACCAACGCACTCGTAAATGCGCATGTCCGTGCGAGAGGAGTATTGATGGTACTCTTTTTGATGGATGGCCACATTTCCAGGTTCTATACTACGATATGAGCATATAGAGCATTGGTATAGACTCATGCTGTGTCGACTGCGAACGTGAAGAACTAGCTTATCGGCATTTGAGGACTTGACTGTACAGTACGGACAGAATAAAGTGGTCCCAGAATTTTTGGTATGTAAAGCGGAATGCAGAGTGAAATTATTGCCAAGATTTGTAGAGAACCAACATCCATCAAACATGCACTTGTATAAACCGAAATACTGAAGTCCTGCCATGATCTCACGGTAGTGTATCCGAGGTCGACTAGAAATTGGTTTCAGCTCTGGTGATGAACGATCCTCTACTTTTATTGTTGCCATAGCGGTTTCTGATGTACCGATATCATGAATCACGGTCATTACTTCCTTTGAGAAGGGGGTTTGATTGTCGCTGGTGTCATTTTGTAATCTAATTTGCTCTGTATCTTCATTTATACTGTTTAGAAGTTGTGGTAGTAAGAAGTCCTTAATATCGATTGGAGTTTCTTCAATGAACTCTTGACTTGGATTAGGACTTGTTGATGGTGAGATAAATTGCGGAACTTGTTGAATTTGCACCTCATTTATGGCTAAAGGAGTTGGTGGGGGTAGACATAATTCATCTGGTTGCATAATACTGGTGTCATTCAGGTTTTCCGTTTCTTGAGCTTTTGTACTACTTGTTAGACGACCATCTTCTGGAATAGAAGCCGTTATAGCCGGCTGCAAAGCATTGCTATTTTCCAGAGCAGCTAAGATACACTTCCCGACATATTGATTCTGATCAAATTTAAACATATGATGATCTCGATGGTGTTTGTGTATATTGGCTTCGTTCAGTTGAACAAAATTACATAATTTACAGTAGTACAGATGAATCACGTCGACGTCCTTACTGTATAAATAATTAGTTCGTAGTTTGCCATTTTTGCATTTAGTGCTTCGCATTTGATGGCTACGTATGTCCTCCCGATAAGGGCGCAACTGTCCACAGCCGGTACATCTAAATCCATATTCGCCAGTGTGACAGGAATAGTGCGTATAGAAGTTCCAAAAATTGTCAACCAACTCGTCTCGGCAAAATGGGCAAGTGACTTTGGTCACCTTATGGAAAGGTCTAGCTATTGTAACATGTTTTTCAAGTCGCCGGATTTCTTCGGAGGTTAAGCGGGATATAAAGGACTCCGTGCGATGTTGGAGCACATAATGATTTGTTAGGTCCAACGGTTTCCTACTACATAATACACAAGCTTTTGAATTCTTTGCGGTCATATTGATGTTGACGTTAAGCTTCCTTTGATTCTTAGCGTTTTTGCTTGATTTGGCGGAATTTTCGTCAAGTGTCGAAAAGGCATCTGAGGTCGTACCCGCTTGTTCAGTTGAGTTTTCCAAATCCTCTGAAGAAGGCGCTAGTAACAGTTCTGGTGCATCCTGGAATCTCGTTTGCTTGTGCAAATAGGTCCTTGAATGAGGACCAACTGTCAAATGGGATTGAGGACTTGATGGGTGGTTGTTTAATTGGGTGTCTTTAAGTTTTTTCAGAGCTATATAACATTTTTTCTTGAAAACTTTAGACGGAGAACTTTTCGTGAGCTTCTTCTGAATGACTTTGGTGGATTTGATGTCGCCACTGTCGGCGGTAATACATGATTGGCGCCTTTGACTTAGTGGCGCCGCCACGTCAGATCCACACGGTAAGGAGTTACCAGAAGTTTGCCTTTTATTCCCGGTGTCATTATCGAAAAACACTTTAGCAAGGATTTCTTCGTGGTCTAAAAACGTGCAATTGAGATTAATTAGTTCTCGCATACTCACGGTTTCGGAACGTTTGCTTTTCGGGCCAATTTTAACTTTCTTTTTCTTGTTGGGCGAATCTTCTTGCTGTTTCACTTTGCTCGTTTTCGGCGAGGTAGAATTTTCTTTATTGCTCATCTTTTTCATCTTAGTCTGCAATTGAGACTTTTCATTTGTATCGGAATCGGAACTTTGGTCATGGTGGGCAGTGTCAGAGTTTTCCACGGCCGCATTTTTTCTCGCATTCACTAAAGCTGATAAAACAAATTGTAGAACTTTGCTTCTTTCCGAATCTGTTATCGATGATGAGTTTTTCGTAAATAAAATAGTTGGATCGAAGCTTGGAGTATCTGCTTTGTTATTTGGCGATCTTTGTTTATTCACATCCTCGGATTTTGCAGATGCTTTTGAATTCTTTTTAATGCTTGACTTGGAAGACAGATTTTTATTTTTTTCCTTTTGCCTTAGTTCAGCAATTTTTGATTTCGGACCTATTTTCACCTTAGTCGGTTTTTTATTTAGTTCACTGTTCTCAGATCCTTTGATGTTGGCCTTGCGTTTTTCTAATTCCTTTTGTTTTTCAGACACTTTGCGTTTTTCTAATTCTATCTGTTTTTCTAACTCACGTAAACGTTTATGTTCTCCATATGTCGTAGCAGTCTGGGAGGTAGGTTTTTTGTTTTGTCGATAGTTTGTAAATGCCTTAGCGAATTCTTGTATATCTAAATTATAAATAGGAGAGTCTTGGATTTCTTTTAGTTTTCGCATAATTCGAGGATCTTTCAAATTCAAACTATTATGGATATGGTTCCTCTGCAAATGCGACATTTGGGCACCATGACGAACTGATGGAGGGCTTATCATATACGGCAATTGCTGTTGGCGCACTGGATATTGGGGCGGTCCTTGTTGAGGATGCATATGGTGCTGTTGTGTTGGTATTTGTTGGTGCATATGGTGTTGCTGATGGGGTTGAAGAAAATGTTGGTCTTGCATGTGTACTGGCTGATGCGGTGGCATCTGCTGTTGCTGTTGCCTATGCTGATGTTGTTGAATTTGATGGTGTGGTTGTTGCGGAACTTGTAGAAGCACCCGTTGGTGCGGTTGTATGCGGTCTCGTAGCGGCGGCTGAATATGCTCTCGCAGTAGCGGCTGAATATGCTCTTGAACAGGCGGCTGCATATTCTCCTGCATTAGCGGCTGCATATTCTCTTGCATCAGCGGCTGCATATGCTCTTCCTGTTGTTGAAACTCCTCTTGTTGTTCGTCTGCCCGATACACATCTGACGTTAGCTGTATTACCGGAATCGGTTGTGGATTTTCGTTATTACATTCCCCTTCATGCATAATAGCAAGATTTTGTTCAACATCATCAAGAGAATCAAATGCTTCTTGGCCTTGCTCCGCATTCGATATGTTTTGCTCCTCTTCGATAAATTGTTCAATCGTGATTCCAGTTTCCTTCGTTAGGCGGTTATATATTGTTAAGAGTTCCTCTATGCCCATATTATCGGAAATTTCGATTTTACCACTTTGTGATTCAGTCTTCTCAGTTTGCTCTACTACATTTTGGTCGAGGAGGTCTGTAGTGTGCTCTGTTGCAGTTTGTTCTGTTTCTTCTGTACGTCGCGGGCTTTCATTCAGATTTGTATTATCTGTTACCCCCTTTTCTTCTTCCAGGCACACCTCTCTATCGTTTCCTGTTGATTCTATTGAAGTATTTATTGGGCTCGTTGCAAACTCAGACATTTTCGGCTGCGTTAAATCTTTCTTAAGTGGACTAGATCTTTCCTCTTTCTGGGACTTTGGCAATTGTGTGGAAGTGCTTGTTGACAAATCAACAGTCTGTGGAGTTTGTTGTATAATTTGTACATCATCATCATCCGAAATGTAGACTGTTCTTATTTTTTTACTTTTCTCCTCCTTATGTTTTTTGTGTTTCTTTTTTTCTAACGGAATAGAGTGTTTCGATTCCTTTCGATGAGATTTATGTTTACGCGATGGCTCGTCTTCGTATTTCGGACTAAGAGAGACAGAATCATATCTTCTGGATGACCTGGGTTGCTGCTTCTTCTTGTGCTTGTGTTTCTTATATCTTGATCTCGATGATTCAAAATACGACTCATCATCACTGACTTCAGAGAGTAATTCCTCTTCGGAAAAAGACACCTCGTCGTAGGTAGCGTTATCATATTCAGGTTTTTTAACTTCAGTGAGCATATCAATTTTTTGAAATAATTCATTATTGATAAAGTCATCTTCAGTTATTGCTACCTTAACTTTACTTTGGCTCGTTAATTTATTATCACTTCCAACTGTTGTTTGATCTTGTATATCGTCTGTATCTGACAATATTTCACCCTCCTCTTCTTCCACCACAGTTTTTTTATTTTTTTCGATATCATCCTCTTCCTTATTATTTGTACTGTCAGAATTATTTGATTTGGCAGGGGTAGGACTTCCATTAATTGACTGTGTCGTGGTTTTACTGGTTGTAACACCGCTGGTCACAGCCGTATCGGATTTCTTTTTCTCATTTGTGTTTGCACTTTTCTTAGGTGGTCTTACACTCTTTTCAACACTACCGACTGTACTCCGACTGGATTTAGGAGTTTTTGGCTGTGTTTCTTCTTCATCATCGGATATCAATATCGTTCCCTCTGGTTCAAATATGTCTTTGATGTCCTTGGGGAATGTCTGAAAATATAATTTATACATTGAACATAGCACCTAGAAGAAATAATTAATTACAAACCATGGTCAGCTTCAATCTTCCATATCGCTTCTTGATACTATCCTCGCATAATTTTTTGATGTTCTCTGGAATACTGAAATAAAATAATTGCATATGGAATTAAATGAATAACTAAATCTGAACACTGAAGTGCATAAAGTAATATATTAAAAAATGTGCATGTCAAAAAATATTAAAGTATTCCATTGTGAACTCGTGTCCCATGAAATAAAGTTTTGTAAACCCCTAGAACTGCCTTTTTACTCGGAGTATATCCACCCTTAGATAGGGATTCGTGCTAAAAAATAAAAACAATAAGTTCCGGAAAGAGTAGATTCTGTGTGAATTAAATTGTCGATTGTTTGATCGTGGGAAGACTGTGCAAAATTAAATTTGACTTGTGTGCATTTTGTGTGAATCGTAATCGATAGGATCTTGACCCTATATCCGCACACTGAAATCGTTATTGTGGGTGATTTTAATGTGCATAACTCTCAGTGGCTTCGTCACTCCGGCCCATTCACATTCGTCACCGGCACGTCAAAGAGAAAAGACGTATATCTGGCAACAGAAGAAAGCAAATGAAAAGAAAAAAAAAAATTCGTCGCGCGAGTGTAAGTGTGCAAGTGTGGATTACACCGTGTGCCCGCCACTGAGAGCGGTTGTTTTAAAAAAAAAAAAAATTGTGGAAACAAACAAAGTGCTAAAGAGCTCGTCACCTTCCATGAAAAGGGGCCAGGCAGACCTGAAAACGATGACACGGAGCCGGCTCGAGCGACAGCCGAGTATTATAACAAAGCGGCACAAGCCAAATACGGACGGCGAAAAAAATGCAAAAGGAAAGAAAAACGAATACACAGGAGCAGGCAACCAATTCAACGAATTGGTTGACCTTGACCCAAGTGAAATCGAATTACCTGCTGATGAAGACAACAATATCACAGGTACGGCAACAGATCCGGCGGAATTAGAAAAACTCCTTGCAGATAGAGACACAAAAAAAGAGGAACTCAATAAACAAAGAGAAGCAATCCTCAAATTAAAAGACCTGGTGCAGCAACAACAAAGCCAAGAAAATACAACAGCACAACGGAAAAATCAGGAACAACAACATGAGGAAGCAAGCAAAAGGCAGCGAACAAAGGAGATGCTGAAGCAGCAAAAGAACCACCACATCGTAACCAAAAAAAAAAAGGAAAAGGCGCCGCCTATAATACTTACGTCCATGGAAACAAAGGACGTTATAAAATTAATAACTCTAAAATAAAATTAATGTGCGTTGATATTGAAGGTTATCGCAAAGTAATGACTGCTTTGGGTAGGACAAAAAACGAGTACTACACGTACACCCCAAAATCGGAGAAAATAATCTCCATGCTCCTAAAAGGAGTTGACCCATGTTTTTCCCCTGAGGAGGTATTCGAGGAATTAAAAAATGTCGAAACCAACAATTTAAAATTTACAGGTGTGAAACCTTTTTCTACCGCCAACTCCAGAAAACGCAATTGCAAATTGCCTTTCGTTATTGTATCACTGAGTCACAACAGTAAAGTTGATGCTCTCTGATACATCAAACACCTCAACCACCAAACAATAAGTTGAGAAAAAATAAGAAAAATCGTTCCGCAAGGAAGTCATCTAGGCCCCCTCCTTTTTATCCTAACCATCAATAATGTCGACTCTGTTATTAAACACTCATCCATATCCCTCTATGCGGACGACGCCAAACTCTACAAAACAATCATCTCTCCCCTCGACTCCTCACTCCTCCAACAGGACCTCGACAGCTTCTCAACCTGGTGCCGTAATAACTGCCTTGATCTCAATGTTGCCAAATGTCACTCCATTACATTCTCCCACAAACGTCCGCCCCCACCTCCTCGCCCCTACTTCCTGCTTAACCAGCAGATCTCATACGTATCCTCAATACGTGACCTCGGAATCTTATTTGACAGGAAGCTCAGCTTCATCCCACATATCGACGATATCATTCTTAAGGCCAACTCCGCCCTAGGGTTTGTGAAACGCTGGTCTAAGGAATTCTCTAATCCTTACGTTTCCCGTTCCCTCTACATAGCCTTCGTCCGCTCCCTTCTTGAATACGCCAGTCAGGTCTGGTCTCCGCATTGCTCGTCCCATATCCGCAGAATCGAGAGCGTGCAACGTCGGTTTCTGCGTTTTGCCCTCCGTGGACTGAACTGGCAGAATCCTCGGATTATTCCCCCATACACAAGCCGGCTCCATTTGATCAACCTCAGTACACTTGAGGAACGCAGAACTCTTGCAGATATCCTCTTCATCCACCGTTTCCTCTCCGGCACAATCAACTGCCCTAGCTTGCTTTCCGCCATCGCACTCAACACCAACCCCCGCAACCTACGAAACCCTCGTCTCTTCTATCTGCCCTCCCACCACACTTCCTACGGCTGCAATGAACCAATTTCACAAATGCTTAAGCGGTCAAACTCTTACCCCACCTCCTTCGATTTCTACCTCACTTCTATTGCTCTCAAACGTCGTCTTCTGTCTTTCCCCTCGTGACCTTGCTCCACCCACTATCTACACTTACTACCCGTATACATTCCTATCACCCCGCCCCTTTCTCCTACTACCCGGTCTTCGCCACTCCATCACGTGCACAGCCACCTTCCCACCTTATTATCTTCTTACTTATTCGAAAGTAATTGTTGTAATCCTAGTTCTTAAGTTAGTTCGTAAGTTTTTTACTTTTAATTATTTTTTTTTCTCTAACGCTTGTACTAAGTGTAATAAACGAGGGTTCTGCTCTCACTAAACTATTGCAGTGCATGCGTTGTCAACGCTTCGGGCACGCTGCATCAAACTGCCACATGCAATTCAGGTGCGTAAAGTGCCTCTCCGACCATATCATTGGTGAATGCCCCTTGGGCAAGGAACAGCTTCCAGATAGGAAAACATTGTCCTGTGTCCTCTGTAAAAAAACAGGTCACACTGCAAATTTTAGAGGATGTCCTAAATTTCAAGAAATGGATTTAAAATTGGAATCCAAAAAGAAACAAGTTGAAGAAGAGAAAAAAATGAAAACTCGTTCTTACAACAATTTCGTGGCTCCTTGTGTATCATATGCACAAATGGCCGGTGCTCCTAAGCAACCAGCATCCATGGAACATACATATAGTAATGGAGGAATGCCTGCGCCAGAGGCACATTCAGAAATAATAACAATGTTATTAAACATGCAAGGACAATTTGCCGAATTTCAAAAAACACTGACTGAACAAAGAGCACGAATAGATACTCTCTATTCAGCCCTGTTCTCAAATAACTCTCCACATCAAAATCTTCAACCCTCCGTCTGAACTTAACCTAAAAATTATAGCTGTGAATGTAAATTCACTAATCCACATCGAAAGAAGGGATAATTTAGGCAATCTGCTCCAAGCCGAATGCCCAGATGTGCTCTTGGCTAGCGAAACTAAGCTAAACCAAAGGCACAAAATGGGCTACAAAAATGATAACATAATTAGACCAGATCGACCACACTCTACTCGAGGGGGTGGGGTCGCTATCTTAGTTAAGAAAGGTCTTCACCATAAGGTCGTTTACAGCACGGAAGTACACAAATTCCAGGTGCTAGAGGCATGCATTATAGATATTCCTCTAAAAAGTCAAAGGCATATATATATAGTCGCTGCTAACGCTCCTGAATCTGTTCAAGGTACCCAATTTATCTGTGAAATCGATACGCTTTTCCGAAGTCTTAAGTTAGATTCGGAAAACAATTACTTTTTAATGGCAGGTGATTTTAACGCCAAGCACGGTGCCTGGGGCAATCTGACCTCGAACACCAGAGGCAATGCCTTGCTTGATTGGTGGCAAACAAATGCGATCGAGCATAAAGTAGAATTGTACGCTACAAGTACGCCGTCTTATCCAAGAGGTAACTCCTTCCTGGATTTACTTATGACAGATGATCGAATTCAGTTACCAGATTCCGAGGTAACTACTCGAAATTGAGTACGATAGCGATCATTACGGACTTGGAGAGCCGTAATACACGTGCCAAACGAGTACCATCTACTTGAGCAGTACGACCAGGTACACTCTTTCGATTTCCGAAAAGCACATTGGTCGCGTTTCGATCGCATAGTAAAAAGAGAAATACGCAACATTGGCATAGACCTACTGTTGGCGATGGATCACGAATTCCCAGGAAAGGCAAGGCAAGCGCTAACATACCACTTCCAGGGAAAGGACGATCAGCGGCGCACCGATTCCGGGAAGCCACTAAGAAAAGCAGATCCCAGGAAACGAGCAAAGGAGGGGACGACTGCGGGCCTATATAAGGCGGGCACTTTGGATGGAGCAGCAGGAGATGGCTCTCAGTTTATTTCAAAACCACGTCTGCGTGCGGCTCTTTATTAAGGAACCCACCGTTGCGGTAAGCCTAGACATTGAAAAAGCTTTTGATACGACTTGGATCGAAGGTCTCGCTTTTAAACTACTGAATACTGGCCTCAGTAGAACGCTATGTAGCATCATCTACCAGTTCGTTCGCAACAGAACCTTCCAAGTTAGAATGAATGGAAAGCTTTCCCGAACTTTTCACGCCGCTGCAGGCGTACCACAGGGCTCCATTCTAGGCCCCATCCTATTCAATATTTACACCTCCGATATTCCCCGCCCTGTGGACGGGAGAGTAAACCAAATATGCTATGCGGATGACGTCCTGGTGTACACGTCAACCAAAGGCCCTAACACAATCGACTCAACCGTCACTTGGACGAACTGTATCAGTATTACAGTCGATGGAAAATACGACTTAATCCATCCAAAGCAGTAGCCATAATTCTGAGTAGTAAACACTCCCAACCTACTTCTCGATATTCACAGAATATTCGAATAAAAATGGGAGATACTACGATTAGACCACAGGACAAGATGAAATATCTCGGGGTCACTTATACCCCAAAAATGAATTTCATCAAACATGTGACCCACATTCTCCAAAGGGGCCTCGGTCGGTCTAAGCAACTGCACAACATCTTGAAGTGGGGCAACAAAGTTGACACCAAAGTTAAGCTTCTCTGCTATAAGCAGCTAATCCGATCTGGAATATCGTACGCCTTTCCCATATGGTCCTGCATATCTTCGGCTCAAATGGAAAGACTTCGGGTTTTCGAAAGGAAACTCCTCAGAAGATGCACCAATCATTCTAGAAGGCCTGATGGTCGTCATTACCCCAACTCTCACCTATACGAAGGCGCCTCCATTACCCCTATCGACGAGTACTTGCTTCAATTAGCATATAAGTACCTCGAAAACATTCAGAACAGCGAGAACCTACTTGTACGGGACTCTTGCGTTCTTGACCCTTCTCTCTCTCGATCTCTTCGGATCAAACCCCCACAATTTCTTCTTCAGTATAAAACTGAAGAAAGCACCCTTCCCAACAACATTCCCCTCTATAATAGAGGATTTCTGGACCCATCCCATAGGGTCTACAATTAACAAACCAACACACGAACGCACAGTACAAGACGGCACAAATACAAACATACACACCGACCAAAGCGCAGATTATCAGACGCCAAAGACGTGATCTGCGTTTACTACCGCACCCAAGACCCGCCGGTCTTGTAAGATTTCTTTCCCACCATCCCGCTATAAAAGTAGTTAGAGAACACTTGGACTAACACTGTCCACACTATCCTTGGATACCCCCCTTTTTTCTTCTCTTTTCAGATGCCGCGAGACCGAGCCCAATATCCTCACGGATGTGGGTGATTCTGGTTATCGCAAGATGACCAGAAGTCAGAGACAGGATGAAGGACACATATGTCCTGTCTCGCCAAATTCGGCCTTCTCGCCACATTTTTTTTTTTTTTTTTTTTTTTTTTTTTTTTTTGGAGCAGCAGGAGTCGTCGAAGGAACTCCTAACGAAAAGGTCTTGTTCAAGACCAGCCGCAAGAGATCGAAAGTACAGATTGGATAATATAATATATGATAGAAAATAAATTGGCTAATTGTATTCGTGTATTTGGATTGTCTTCTTCGTTGGACGCGTCGTATTTACCGTTGTTATCAGGGATCCGCACCGGGCAAGACTCTAACGCCCGTTTATCCAGAGAAGAGTCCGGCTCTGTAGGTGCAATCCTACCGATAATTAAGAAAACATCGTTGGCCGGCCAGTGCCGGAAAAATACAGTCCGCTAAGGCAAAACTGTTTTGGGCGTCGCTAGAAGAAAGCGCCGTCCGTGATTAGGTTTAGCCTTTTTTGTTGTTTCGTTTCAGCAACACCCACCGACTAATAGAAACCTCCGTAATGATGAAATCGATCATTACCTCCTAACTATGAACGATATTGTTACTAATACAATGAATCGTTCCATCCCCAAAGTAGCTCATATGGATGGCTATACCCACCGATACAGAAATGCAACTATCGATGCTTTGTATAGGCAAAAGAGCACCCTGCTCTCAAAGCTGAAATTGTGCTATAGGCAGTTCAGTGACCCAAATAGCAATGAAATCAAAACAATCAAGTCGTTGATTAAAAATCTTCAAAAACTGATCCGGGATAATTACCGAGCAGTAATAAATGAGGAGTGGAGCAACAGAATTCGAGCTGTTCAAGCAAACGGACCGAACAAGTTTTCACAAATCAAGAAAATATGTCGAAGAAAAGATCACAATGACATTCCCTGTCTCCGAATTCCAAGGACTCCCGAGAATTGTCAGATAATGCTGAACGCAGGACTCACCTTAGAGCACATCAACTCCAATGATGAAGTAATAACAGTCGAAGATCCGCAAAAGAAAGCGAATTCAATTGGAGCCTGTTTCGAAGCAGTGTACAGAGTTAACGAATCAGTTCATGCTAACACTGAAATTGAAAGCAGTGCCAGTCAAAGACATTGCTCGCTGCGCAATCAACTTCACAACTGGCGATCCGAAAACCGTAGTTTCATCACATTCGGCGGAAATAATAGGGCGGATTCTCCCGTCAGAAATGAAAATACAAATATGTTTGTGTGCAAGGATGAACTTAGAAACATACTTAGCTCAATAAAAAATAAGAAATCATCTGGAACAGATAGCATTCCAAATGTGGTTCTAAGGCATTTGCCTTGCGAAGCAGTGAACATATACACTACTTTGTTTAACAACGCTCTAAACAATGCACACTATCCAACCCATTGGAAGACTTCAGTAGTCCACCCTATCCCCAAAAAGGGTAAGGATAAGAGCAATCCAGCTAATCTGCGCTCGATCAGCCTGCTTCCCAACATCAGAAAGGTATTCGAAAAAATTATAAACACAGCACTGATAGGTTGGTGTGATGAAAACGATATCATCCCCAATAACCAGTTTGGCTTTCGAGGGCGACATGATACAGTTCATGCAGCGACGAAACTTGTTTCTGATATACAGTGGAACAAGGCAAAGCGACAATGTACAGGCGCCTGCTTGGTTGACTTTGAAAAGGCTTTCGACACCGTATGGTTAGAAGGACTTGTCTATAAGTTAACAAACCTGGGTATGCCGCAATATCTGTTATACATCATTTATGATATGATAATGGACAAACATTTTGTGGTGAAATGCGGGGACATACTCTCCAACAAGACCTTCCAAATTAAAAATGGCTTACAGCAGGGAGCTGTGAATTCTCCCATTCTATTCAATATTTACACTAGTGATCTAGTGAGTTCTCTCGAAAACGCCATTGCGTACGCCGATGACATAGTGGTGTACAGAAAAGGAGGAAAAATAAATGTCATCAATAGGCACCTTCAAGATGACTTCAACAAAATAAAACATTTTTGCGACGACTGGAAATTTTCCGGAAAACCGAGACTATCCTTTTCAGAAGGCCTCTATACAGGGCCTCGAGGAATACAAAATACAACTGGAAACACTTTTCTATTGTAGGTAACAATAACCTTCTGCTGCAAGTGAAAACTGTAGTTAGGTACCTTGGTATCTGGCTAGACCAGTATTTATATTTTGACAAGCACATATCAGCGTCCCTCTCCGCAGCTAAAAGCGCATATTCTATGACAAGAAGTCTATTCCGGCGTAGTCTTCTTGACCCCAGAGTCAAAATAATTTCATACTCGGCATTCATCCGACCAGTATTGGTTTATGGCTGCCCAGTATCGTATAATATATCTCCACTTTATATGAAGAAGTCTGTTTCTACTGCACTTTGTTTACCCATTTTGAAGTAATTTAAAAAAATTATTTAAGCAACAAGCAACTTTCGATGGAAATGAACTCAATAACACTTTTAATCAATTAGTTATGAGTTGTAAAGAAAACAAAATAAATTGAACGCTTGTTTTTCCGCTAAGCGGAAAGTTGCACAGTATGTGTGGCAAGTTGTACACTTTTTTTTGACGCTTTAAAACTGAAATTTTTTTTTTATTTTTTTATTGTATTTTTACTTCATTATTTTCTGTTAAGTTTTATATGGCAATTCATTGAAAATAAACTACCTTAAAAAATAAGTATTTTACTAAAAGATCAAACCCCCTTGCTTTAACAGGGTTGTAAAAATGCAGTTCAATGCTGTACACTTTCTTTTGACGCTCACAGTACAAGGCGGCGCAAAATTAATCACCCTATCGGAAGATGTTATAATTTTTGCAAATGGCATCGTACGTCAATCATATTTGACATTTGCGAACTAGACAGCTGCAGAATACAAACAGACAAGCAATGGCGAACGCTTCAGGGCCATAATAAACGTCTTCTTACTGCCGGAATTGAATAAGCGGGGCTTGGTGAACGTGTGGTTTCAACAAGACAGACAAGAACCGCACATAAAGCACGAGCCACAATGGATATTGTGAAGGGTTTCCTGGTCGAGTAATCTCCCGTTTTGGCGATTTGGCATGGCCAGCTAGATCGACCGATTTACCCACCCCAGACTTCTTTCTTTGGGGTTACTTGAAATCGCGGGTTTATGCCAACAAGCCTAAAAAAATCGCAGCCCTTAAGGAGAATATTCGACAGGAATGCGAACAGTTATCACCGGAAATCCTGCGGAAAGTCATGGAAAATGCGATAAAAGGAGTACAAATGGGTACAACAGTGGCGGCAGCCACTTGACGGATATCATCTTTTCCACTTAACAGAAAAAATTGTAAGGGTCCAAACAAAGGTTTCCATCACTCAAAATAATTTTTTTTTTTATTTAGGAAAAAAATAATTCAAAGACAAAATTGGATGATTAATTTTGCGCCACCCTATACATAATATTAAGTTGGTTTCTCATGTGGGAAAAACGAAATTTTCGTTTTTTTAAATTATAATTGAAATTATATAAAAATAAACTTGGACGGAACTTCATGAAAACTCGTCATTTTATATATATTCAGCAATAAATCAGCCCATATCTGCATCGGATAATAAAATCGATAACATTTTTAATACCGGTCAATTTAACCGAGCACGGTAGGAATAAGTATACAAGAACTATGGGTAGATTTTGTGATAAATGCGAAATTTATAATTAATAAAGAAACGAAAGAAAAAACACTTACGAAACACACGCATCAAGATATGTTCGGAGCTGAATAAATTTTTGGTTGGTGTCTGGAGCTGTTTTCGCTAAATAAGTAATGAACGGTCTGTACTTCTCCAAATCAGACCATGATGTGGTCTTTTTTCTTTCCTCCGTTTTCGCCATCTGAAAAGATATAAACATAATTAATTATGATATTATTAGGTGTTTAACAATTTCGTTAAATTGTGACCCCATTTCCTTTGTTTAAATATTCTGTGCATATCAGTGTAGAAAGTATGCATTTCAAGTCAATATGGCTAAGTCGAGGGTAGAAAAACGAAATATCCCCTACAGGTTTTTTAAATTTTCTCCATAACCTTAAATCTTATCCTTGCGCAATTGTTCGCCCTTACAATAAGTAAAAAAAAAACCCTTAACTTATTTCGGCTGCATCTAAAAAGTACATGTACCCCTTGTGAGGATAGATCTGAAAAGTGTTACCATCTTCCTTTTTTTCATAATTTATTAATAACATTTTATTCTTTTTTTATATGCGAATTGCAATCGAACAAGAATTTACTTACATCTTTATTTAATTTACCCGCGCCACACAAACTCAATCATAATGCTTCTATTGAGGATGTTAGGGATTAAATCGACTGTTACATTAAAGCCAACCTCAGCAAAGGAAATAATAGGGTTCCTAATAGGCGTTTCTAAGGATTTGGAGATAAAAGCGAACCGTTTGGAAGTGTTTTATTTAAACGAACATCACTATTGTTTATTTGACTTCAAAAACCGAAAACACAATTGCCTACATTTTTTCCTCTACTTCCGCTCCATCTGCCGTCTTACCCTTCGCTATTGTAACTAAGTCATTCATACTTTGATCAGATAAGTTAGTTCGTAAGTTAACACGTAAGAATGTTTTTGGAAACTTGCTTTGGGTGGTATCCCTATTAAAAACTATAAACTAAAACTACCTCGTGTAAATGAAGAGAGGAATCGAGTTTTATACTTTGTAAAACGTGACCTCTTAGTTTCCGACTTTGTTTTATTTCTACAATTCCATTCCGATAGACGTCTTTCACCAAACTCCGCTAAAACTGCGGTTGAAAATCTTTCAAACTATCCGATTATAAAACCTGTAAAAAAATGCATCCCTGAGTACGGGTATTGTGAGTTTTCTTGCCAGATGTGGGAAATTCACTGTTTTCTTTCATCTGGATTTTTTGTATTTACAACTCTACAAATCTTAAGATTTGAGGATTACGATTTTAATTGCTTTGTTGCCTATTTATGAATTGAAAACAAGGACGAAAGGCGTCAGTAATGCGAACCAAACTGGCGGCGATACACATCATGGGTTTTCTATCACCATAGCGAATTTAAGGAGAACATTGTTCATTTTATGACAGATAGCTTAGCTATAAAGCGATAAAATAATTAAATTCCATTGTTGCAGACATTTATATTCTTCTTTGGCTTCGCTATTTGTAGGGAAAGGATCTGAATTCCCAGATGAAAATGTGTAAGTCTCGGCTTGTGTTTGGCATGAATAAAGCTGGCTTTATAGACAGTAGAGTGATTCGGAATCACTACACATAGTGAGTTAGTGGTAAACTGATATCGATGGTATAACGCAAAAAGGGCCAATCTGATGTAGATTGCTTATGCAAATTGACTCTTCTTGCGCTACACCATTTGGAAAATATCAAAAAACGATTTTCAATTAATATGGTAAAACTTCCCCACAATAAAAAAAGAAATTAAGAATCGTAATATATTAAATTAAACGAAGAAGAAAGTGAATAATTAAAGGAGGATTCAAGAACAGGAAAACAAGGATGAATGAGTCAGACTACTGCAAGTGTTGTGATATTTGATGCCTGAGATTGGAGCCCGTGATCCCGACACTTGGTTCCAACAAGACGACACTAGTTGCTACACAACGCGTGATAACATGGCATTATTGCAAGAACAATTCAGTGAACTTATTGCTTCACATGATTTAGTCGCGGAAGTGATATTTTAAGTACTTTTTCCAGTATGGATTAAGCAGTGAAACTGTATTTTTGTGCATTATTGTTTGACATCCTGGCGCAAGACTAATGACCTTGCCTGGAAAAAGCAAATCATCATGGAAAATTTAACAAGCCTCAGGACTTGCTAAGTAAGCCCAAGACCGGTTCCCGGTTGTAGTGCGGATGATGATGATGATTGCTTGGTATCTCATCATGAAAAAACCTAGTTCGGCACAGCGCCCACAAATTATTTTTACTGTGTTACGATAATCAGAGTTATACGAGGAATGCGCTTCATGCATTTAGAGCAACTTATAGCCTACAAGATCGGTTATATTACTGTAATTGGTGTTTAGTTTAAAAAGTAAGCATTTATTTTACAAAAAAATACAGTTTTTTACTTAAGACTAAATGCTAGGTCCTGTTTACACTTATTGTTCTTATATTAACTTACTGGCTATCTACAAGCACTCTACATTGTACAATATCTTTTTGTTTTGTCTTTCGGCGTACAATATTTTCTCAATTAAAATGCAATATGTGATCTGTATATACAAGAGGCCTCCCTCCTCTTTTATATCGATAATTGGTGTTGTACTTAGGGCAATATACATATATAAGTATATATATCACGTTCACGCCGGGGCCGATTTTCATTTGTTTTGCTGTCAGGCGGCGCTCACATTAATGCCACGCTTCATCTGGCGGCGCGCGATTTTTGCCTGTTCAGACCTGTTAAGTGCATCAGTGGCGTCATAGACAAAGATGAGTACATGAGGTCATTGATGCACTCAAATCAAAAAACGCTATCCATTTATGAACTCGGATAACTCCCAGAACGACAATGCAATTAATTGCACATTTCGGCATAACCATTAAACCACGAAAAGTAATTAATTGCATATTTCAGAGCAATTGACAAATCGCATAAAAACAATTAATTGCATATTCCCGAACGATTAACAAATCACGGAAACGCAATTAATTGCATATTTCGGCACGATTAATAAATCGCAAAAAAAGTAATTGCACAAAATTAGTTAGGTCACTTCGCAATTGCGGATATTGAACTGTGGCGCAAATCGATGAAGAAATATCGGCTGACGCCACAGTACAAAGCAATTGCGAATTGAAGTTAAAATGCAAAAATTAGGTCATTGCAAATCGAAATTGCATTATCGTCATCGGGAGGTGTTGACCCCGAGGTGACGAGAAGTGGTAGGAACAAGTTAGGAGGTTGTCGGAATTTGGTCGTATAAGTGGAAATTGGGTAGTAAGTCTAGAATGAAGTAAAAGTACGGAGTGAGTCCAGGAGAGAATTGTTGTTGGCACGCAGTCAGTAAACTGCTGAAATCCAAACTGCTATCACAGAATATAAAGCTCCGTGTCTATAGAACCATAATCATGCCGATTGTTCTACACGGATGCGAAACATAGGCTCTCACAAAACGGGAAGAAAACAAATTCCGCGTATTCGAGAATAAAGTCCTAAGGGGAATCCCTGGTGGTAAATATGACGAGGAGTCAGGACAATGGAGGAAACTCCACAACAACGAATTGGAAGAGCTATACCGCAAACCTACAATGGTGAGAATCGCGAAGATTAAGATGGGCCGGACACGTGGCGCGAATGGGCAACGATAGGACCGTGCTTAGAATTCTTGACGGTAAGCCAACGGGAAAGAGACCGACAAGGCGGCCGCGACGGAGATGGGAGGACAATGTTAGGTTGCACCTCGAGTAGATCGGATCGGATGGTCGAACGTGGAAGGAGAGCGCACGGGACAGGGAACAATGGCGGAGTCGAGTCGGTGAGGTCATGAACTTTCGGGTTCCTACAGGCCAATAAATAGTAATTGTGTGTTAACGTATACACAATAATTTTGTAATTTTGTTGAAAAATATTTCTTTCCATCTAGAGATTTTTTTTATTTTTTTTTTATTTTATTACACTTCTCTCGGGAGAGGCGAACCTATAGCGTCGAGTGGGCGCCCCGAGATGCCACAAAATAACTGTTGCAGTTCTTTTTGAACAGTTGCAGGTTGTAATGCTCCGGGAACACTCGCGCCGGAAGGGAGTTCGACAGCTTCCACTCGCTCTGTAACGGAACGAGTTCTGATGTAGGGATGTTCGCGCCGTCGGGAGATGAACGGCAAATTGGTGCGATCCGTCAGATTGTCTTGTAGAGCGCATATAAACCGAATTGCGCGGTACAATACCACGAATCTCCAAAGAAGTACCCGTGATAATATCTGTAAAACAGGCAGGTCGACTACGCGCCTTCGATGTGATACCGACTGTAGTCCCGACGTCAGCGCCGAGTCCCCGATGAGACGGATCGCTTGTCTCTGCACGCTCTCAAGTAGGTCGACGGTATGGTTTGGAGCAGAGCTCCAAAAATGATAGCAATATTCGAGCGCGGGTCTAATTCGGGATTTAAACAGAGGAAGAAATTGGGCCTGGATAAAATATTTCTTGGCTCTAAAAAGATAACTCAGTTTTCCAGAGGCTGACTTGGCGATGCTCGACAGATGTTTATGCCACGATACATTCCCACAGACCGTGATGCCGAGTAACTTCAAGCTTTCCCCAGATTCGAGAGCCTGGCCATTCATTATCAGCTGTGGAATCGATGATCCACTTTTCTTTGTGAATGTTGTATACTGTGTCTTCGCTGGATTGAAGTCGGCGAGATTGGCCCTTCCCCACTGCATGACCCTATCTAGATCCTGATTCAGATAGTCAATCTGTCTACACTTGAAAAGGAGGAAACAAGCGTACTATCATCCGCAAAACTGAACACTTTGTTATCCGTTGTCTCCAACAAATCATTTATGTGAAACAAAAACAAGGTTGGAGCCAAAATAGAACCTTGAGGCACCCCAGAATTAACAAGGTACAGATCCGAACACTCGCTGTCCACAATAACCCGGATCGATCGATTTTCGAGAAAGCTCTTCGTCCAGTCGCAAAGCTGCTGGGACAGTCCATATGAACGAAATTTGCTCAGCAATGCTCCGTGCCAGCCGCCGTCAAAAGCCTTGGAGATATCCAACGCGACTGTCCCTGACTCACCATGCCCCTCAATCGCAGATGTCCATATATCGGTTATAAGGGTCAAAAGGTCTCCCGTCGCCTGCGACGGAATCCGTATTGGCGATCATTCAGAAGTATGTTGCACTCCAAATACTTAACCAACTCTGTATTGATGACTTTTTCCATTAGCTTAGATAAAATGGACAGTAATGCTATCGGACGGGAATTTTGTGGGAGACACTTTTTTCCCGTCTTTGGGATTGGCTGAACTCGAGCGATTTTAAAGCAGGCGGGAAAGGTCCTACGTGTATAAGATAAGCGGAAGAGTCTGCCAAGAACCGGTGATAGTTCTGGAGCACACTTCTTGAGGACTATTGCTGGTATTCCGCTCGGGCCGGTTGCCTTCCTACAATCCAGTTCACGTAGAATGCGTTGAAGAGTGTGCGGACGAAATCTCACATCCCGCATGGAAGACCGTACCGACGCAATCACAGGTGGCTCCAAAAGGCCGGGATCGAGGTTTGAATTCGCGAACACATTAGCTTTATCCTTTGAATTCGTGACTAACGTCCCGCTGTCTGTCACCAACGAAGGGAAAGAGGAGGTTGCCAAGTTACTGCTGACAGTTGACGAATCGACCTGGGTCTCAGTTAGGGCAAGGATATCAGGCTTCGCTGTTTTCAAATATTGGTGGACAGCGTTTACATTCGTATTGGTGAAACCGGTGCCCCCGATGATACAAAATGCCCATGCCAATCGAACGTCGAGAGTGCTTCGAGAACGAACCCGATTATGCGATGACGAATTTCTTAATGTTCGATTATATATGAGAATATTTGTATGATGTTCCCCCTGACATGGTCTCACAGGATATGTGGACGCAAATTGGGTCAATTGTATGGATGATATACGATCTGACATACATTCTCTTGAAACGGCGGCCACGGTATCTTTGGAATTCCACAAGTAGAAGACCACTGCCAAAGAACAGATTCCTCGTGCTCGAGAATAAAGTTTCATGGACTGCCTTTGGCGATAAATATGAAGATGCAGGGCAATGGAGGAAACTTCACAACTGCGAATTGGAAGAGCTCAGCCAAGAATCAACCGCATTTTGACACCGAAATAAGATTATTGAGTTAAAAAATACACAAGAACTTTTGCACTCATCCTACATAAGAGAAAGCTCTGAACGGTGTTAAATTTGTACCCGATCATATTAACGGTAAGAGTTAAATGGAGCTGCATACTCTCATTTCCTCTATTCCCGATTTCTATAAACTTCTCTTGGCTTTTGTCAATAAGGACGTGCTCTATTTGGTTACGCGTTACTCGGTGGGGTGATATCCATGTGACCTCATGAATTCGTTTGTGCCTAAACACCGTACTTTTCATTACCAGATCTTTTGACGCTGCGAATGTAATAATTCGAATTCCATTATCGTTTGAGACGTCATGTAGGTTTTCTTTACCTATTGTTGGTTGGAAGATATCTCCCTTTCCAATTTTTACGTTGAGGTTCCCGAGAAGGATTATAACATCGAATGATGAAATTCCGTCAAACATTTCCTGTGTCGTTCGTTTCTTCGTCGGTAGATTCTGTTGGGGCATATACGTTTATAAGTGCATAATTGTACCATGGGCCCTGTATTTTTAGCACAGAGATTCGGCCATAAATAAATTTAACGTCTTTGACATAGGGCGCAATCTTAATACTTATGATGAAGCCAGGTCCGACATTATGTGTATCGGTACCTCCAAACGCTATTAATCGCATATTTCGGCAAATACCACACGAAATGCTAGAACACGTTATCACACACCTGAACACCTCAGACTGCACCATGTTAGACGCATTTCCGACGAACATTTGAACAAATAATTTTCAAAAACTAAATTTAAAAAAACCGTTCTTTTGTGTGATAATAAAGATTACTGGTTTTTTTTAAATACCCACTTTAAAAAAAATGCAATTTTTACCGTTTTTTTGAGATTAAAGTTCACAGGTTAAATATTAGGTGCACAACTTCGCTTCCACCGTTTTTTTTTTCCGAAATTTGAGGCTTTATTATAAAAAACTGGTTATACATTTATGATTCAAAGTATTGTCCATCGCTGGCCACTACTTTCTCCCATCTTTCGGGCAGCATATGAATCCCGCGTTGAAAAAACTAGTCATCTTTTGAATCGATCCACGAATCGATCCAATTTTTTACTTCTTCATAAGACCGGAAGTGCTGGTCAGCCAGGCCGGGTGCCATTGATCGAAACAAGTGATAGCCCGAGGGAGCAACGTCTGGAGAATACGGCGGGTGGGGTAGGACTTCCCATTTCAAAGTTTCCAAGTATGTCTTGACCACTTTCGCAACATGGGGTCGAGCATTGTCATGCTGTAAAATCACTTTATCATGTCTCTCGTTGTATTGCGGCCGTTTTTCTTTCAATGCTCGGCTCAAACGCATTAATTGCGTTCGATAACGATCGCCTGTGATTGTTTCAGTCGGTTTTAAGAACTCAATACACTACGCCGAGCCGGTCCCAACAAATACTGAGCATGACCTTGAAACCATTGATATTCGGTTTTCTGCGCTTGGGATTATCGTAATGAACCCATTTTTCGTCCCCAGTTACAATGCGATGCAGAAATTCCTTCCGTCTTTGCCTTGCAAGCAGCTGCTCACAAACACACAAACGCCGTTCAACATCTCTCGGCTTCAACTCGCACGGCACCCAATTTCCTTTTTTCTGAATCATTCCCATGGCTTTCAGGCGTTTTGAAATGGCTTGTTGCGTCACTCCCAATGATCCTGCCAATTCTTGTTGCGTTTGACACGAGTCTTGATCAAGTAATGCCTCCAATTCTGCATCTTCGAAAACCTTCTCTCTTCCACCGCCATGCTGGTCTTCGACGTTAAAAACGCCGTTCTTGAAGCGTTGAAACCGCTCTCGGCACTTTCTTTCACTAATATCGGCCTCACCATAAGTATTTGAAAGCATTCGATGAGCCTCAGCCGCAGATTTCTTCATATTAAAGCACAGAATTAAAACCTCCCGCAAATGACGAGAATTTGGCTCGTAAGCTGACATGTTTAATCGAGAATAACTTTATGATGCAGACACAAATCGACTAATATTTCGATGGCGTTATGTTTACAAATACCTAAGCTTATTGTATGACATCTATGATCTATATATTTCAACTACCACTTACCGCTACAACCATCTATTGCAAAACGGCGGAAGAAAAGTTGTACACCAATAATCACACTGGTGTATTATTAAAAATATTTTAAAGTGTTCAAAGAACGCTCAAAATAAAACAAAATGGCGACGCTGCAGCCTGTCTCGTGCGCGACTTAGAACTTTGGCGGTCTGCGACACGCGGTGAAATTCAAATCTGAAAAAAAAAGAAAAAAAAATTAAATGTCTTAATCTCTTTGGAAAATATTAATTTTTGAAAGCTTGGTGAGCATTTGGTAAACATATTTTGTTTACCACAAAAATGAGTAGTCATTTGTTAGTATCATCATCATCATCGGCACTACAACCGGGAACCGGTCTTGGCCTTATTTAGCAAGTCCTGAGGCTTGTTAAATTTTCCATAATGATTTATTTTTTCTGGGCAAGGTCATTAGTCTTGCGCCAGGGGCTCCCCGACGGGGAATCGAACCCCGGTCTCCCAGGTGACAGGCGGGTATACTAACCACTATACTATCGAGGAGCCCTTGTTAGTATAACATCCAAAAATCCCCTTCGTATTTCGGCATAGAATATAATTTTAAATAAACAATTAAATCGATTGTATGAAAATTGGTTAGGTTAAGTTTTATACGGAAATTGTTTGTTTGGCCATGTTTTGAATAAAATGAATTTAAAGTTTGGAATATCAGTTTCGGAATGGTACGATACACTTAAGAACACATCCTCTTTTTAAGGATGGCTCAAAAAACATTTCTAAAATCAAAGGCGATTTTTTTGAAAATCCTACAATGGCGTTGTCCTTTAAAGAAAGGAAAAAAGAATAGAAATGTTTTTAAAAGGTACAAAAAAGAATTTAAAATTACATAAAAAATAAGAGATGGAGGAAAAATAAATTTAAAATACACATTAAATTTAAAAAGAGAAAAACGGGCGATGGTAATGTAAAATAAAATGATATACACCCCTTGACAACTGGTTGAGACAACCCCTGATTTCAGTGTTTCTCGATAATATTGTTCTGTGTAAGTTAAGCCAACTTTCGGTCCCAGATATGTAATATTAAATATAATAGGCTCCTCGATAGTATAGTGGTTGGTATACCCGCCCGTCACGTGGGAGACCGGGGTTCGTTTCCCCGTCGGGGAGCCTCTGGCGCAAGACTAATGACCTTGCCCGGAAAAAAACAAATCATTATGGAAAATTTAACAAGCCACAGGACTTGCTAAATAAGGCCAAGACTAGCTCCCGGTTGTAGTGCCGATGATGATGATGATGAAATATAATAAATATATTATCCGTTATATGAGCCGCTCAGTGCACACTACGATTAACTCCACTTTTTGAAAAATTTTAAATTTAAGTGTCAAAGGCCTTGGTATAGTCATAACTTTTTATATTTATAATAACTTTCCCGAATAATAAGGATTAGCACCGTTAAATGACAAATTTTTTTGGCCATTGAATAATAAGTAATTTATTTCAGAAGCCATTTCGATTAACTCCATACCCCAATGTAAATCGTTTTGGAAACGCTGTATCTGTTCTAGCTGAGCATAGACACTTATTTGTTTTTAAACAGCCGGTTGTAGTGCCGATGATGATGATGATGAAATATAATAAATATATTATCCGTTATATGAGCCGCTCAGTGCACACTTCGATTAACTCCACTTTTTGAAAAGTTTTAAATTTAAGTGTCAAAGGCCTTGGTATAGTCATAACTTTTTATATTTATAATAACTTTCCCGAATAATAAGGATTTAGCACCGTTAAATGACAAATTTTTTTGGCCATTGAATAATAAGTAATTTATTTCAGAAGCCATTTCGATTAACTCCATACCCCAATGTAAATCGTTTTGGAAACGCTGTATCTGTTCTAGCTGAGCATAGACACTTATTTGTTTTTAAACAGCCGAAGATGCCCTCTCCCTCTCAATAATATAATATTGTGTGTCAGCGTTGCATTGTTAATTTTGCCCAAAAATGAACGAATTTACAATGCTGTAGCTGAAAATCCCCCTTGTCTATATGAAAACGCAGTATTAGTGGGAATTCGCAAAACTCATCATGCAACAGTGAGAAGCATAATACAAATGGTAGTTAGTATAGAAGTGATCTCGCACTCTGAATGTTACTGTGTACTTCTTAGTCTTTTCAATATTACTCCCACGTTGTTTTTAAAGAAATAATTATTATACCGTTATAATCAAGATGAGTAAGACTAATAATGTGAGTGAGGAAAGCAGTGAAGATTCTTCAATACGATTTATCAACAAAAGGTCTGGCCCAAGCAGACGTTTATCGTTTTGTATATGCGTATGTGTATAATTTTGGATGTCATGAATTCAATAAAAATACAAGCCACATGTTTGTTTGGCCAGAAACTGAAGGATCACATGGGTCTCAAGAAATTTCATCTTGTCTAACAAAGTACATAAAGACTTACGCTGCAAATTACGAACAAATAATAACATATTCGGATTCGTGTACCGGCCAAAACAGAAATATTAAAACCGTCTTAAGTTTATTAAAACTTGTTCAAAGCACGGAAATCAAAGCTGTATCAATTGAAATGAAATTTTTGGTAAGTGGACACAGCTATTTACCCAATGACTCGGATTTTGCCATTATTGAGTCATGTGCGAAAAAAAAATCAAAACATCTTTTCACCAGATGATTGGTACCATATAATCAAAACATGTAAAAAGAAAGCGCCACTTCATCTAATACAAATGACTCACCAAGATTTTTTGTCAACAAAACCTTTAGAACAGTCTATCATTAACAGAAAAGTGACCGTCACAGGGCTTCCAGTAAATTGGCTTAAAATACGCTGGATAAAGTTAGAAAGGTCAAAACCCTATCTCATACAATTCAAAAATGACTATAAAGAAGATACTGAATTTCAAGCCATTAATATAAAAAAATCTTTAAAGGGTAGACCGCAAAGTTTGAAAAATATTGATCAGCCTTTATTATTTCCTAAAGGAAAAACTGTGACAAAGGAAAAATGGAGAGATATGATGGACCTGCTAAAATTCATTACTCCTGTTACACACGATTACTATAATAATTTGTCAACAAATCGAAATGACGAATCCTCGCCTACAGCTGATGAAGAAGACATTATGTATAATATTGCTGAAACATCCCAAAGAATAATGCCCCAAACATAAAGCTGCTATAAATTAATTAAAAAAAATTAAAACCTGTGCTTAAAATGTGTAAAATTTAACTTTTTCTTAATAAAAACTTAAAAATGTAAAGTATAAATTTAATCTTATTATTTTTTTTCAGTTGCCAAATCGATTAACTCCACCAGTCACATAAAAACTGTAACATTACTGACGATTGTTTACTTTTTTATTTATTTTATATACCGTAAGATGAAAGCTATATCTGCAATTGTGCATTCTACATTACATATTTGAATTCATATCATCACAGGAATTTTTAAAAACAATATATATTACATCGTCGCGTTTCTTAACTTTTTGTTTTATGGAGTTAATCGATGTGTGCTCTGAACGGCTCATATATATATATATATATATATATATATATATATATATATATATATATATATATATATATATATATATATATATATATATATATATATATATATATATATATATATATATATATATATATATATATATATATATATATATATATATATATATATATATATATATATATATATATATATATATATATATATATATATATATATATATAATAATCCGTTACACATAGCGATAGCACATGCGACGCACAACGAACAAAGCATGATGTCATGCCTTAGGAACCGACACCACCATCAATAGCGATAACACATACGACGCCAACGAACAAAGCATGATGTCATGACTTAGGAACGGACACGACCATCAATAGCGATAACACATGCGACGCACAACGAACAAAGCATGATGTCATGCCTTAGGAACGGACACCACCATCAATAGCGATAACACATACGACGCCAACGAACAAAGCATGATGTCATGCCTTAGGAACGGACACCACCATCAACAGCGATAACACATACGACGCCAACGAACAAAGGAGAAGGCGATACACACGCGACGTACACAAACAAAGGTTGATATCATGCTTTAGGAACGGACGCTTCAGAATCCCTTCCGTTCACAGCGAAAACATATTAGTATAGATAACCCAAGTCGTTCTTGAACCATGTTCGTTGTTCTTTATAGATCGAACTATATATATACTATTACTACAGAGCTGTATACCCAGGCGGACGACAAATCAATATATTTAAGAGGCCTTAAAGATGCCATTAACACTGTTTGGGACAAAATCACTCGAATTTGATTTAAAAAAAACATTTTAAATCACTTCCATCGAGAATGTTAGAGATCACAGGCAAGTAAAGATTCCTCCCTCTTTACTCATTACTTTTAAAAATTAAACCATTGTAATAAAACTTCAGACCCACTCCTGTCACAACTACTTGTCGTAGGTAATCTGGGACAAATTGCAAATTCTACCAAAATTAAGGTAAAAAAAGCATTAATCCTTATTAGAATCTTCTTTATATTATTATTTTATTTATTGGCCTGTAGAAACCTGGAAGTTCATGAGCTCCCCGACTCGACTCCGCCATTGTTCCCTGTCCTGTGCAGTCTCCTTCCACGTTCGACCATCCGATCCGATCACCTCGAGGTCCAATCTAACATTGTCTTCCCATCTCCGTCGCGGCCGCCCTGTCGGTCTCTTTCCCGTTAGTTTACCGTCAAGAATTCTATGCACGGTCCTATCATCGCCCATTCGGGCTACGTGGCCGGCCCATCTTAATCTTCGCGACTTGATTACTCTCACTATTGTAGGTTTGCGGTATAGCTCTTCCAATTCGTGGTTGTGGAGTTTCCTCCATTGTCCTGACTCCTCGTCATATTTACCGCCAAATATACCCCTTAAAACTTTATTCTCGAATACGCGGAATTTGTTCTCTTCCCGTTTTGTGAGAGCCCATGTTTCGCATCCGTATAGAGCAATCGGCATGATTATGGTTCTATAGACACGGAGCTTTATATTCCGTGATAGCAGTTTGGATTTTAATAGTCTTTTGACAGTTACTCGCCAAAATTTTGGAAGCGTCGTTTTTATTTGACAGTCCTTTGACTGAGTCGATGTGTTTTTTTTTTGTTTTATATCCACATCTATTGAACAAATTAATTACATATTTTACTTAAGACTAAATGTTAATTTCTAGTTCACAAATATCACTCTTACATTAACTTACTGGCTCTTCGCAAGCACTCTAAATTATACATTATTATTTTTCTTATGCCTTTCGGGGTACAATAACTGTTTTTATGACATGTCACAATAATTGGTATGTTTTCTCCGCGACTTGATTATTCTCACTATTGTAGGTTTGCGGTATAGCTCTTCCAATTCGTGGTTGTGGAGTTTCCTCCATCGTCCTGCCTCCTCGTCATATTTGCCATCAAAGGTACCCCTAGGACTTTATTCTCGAATACGCGGAATTTGATTTCTTCCCGTTTTGTGAGAGCCCATGTTTCGCATCCGTATAGAACAATCGGCATGATTATGGTTCTATAGACACGGAGCTTTATATTCCGTGATAGCGGTTTGGATTTCAGCAGTTTACTGACTACATGCCAGCTAGCGTTGTCGGAGTGTAGTCTTTTATTAATTGCCATCTACATTTCGTTACTGGCCGTCAGTATTGTTCCCAGGTATTTAAATTCTTTAACATTTTCAAATATCTTGCCCCTGGTGTTTATGTGTGCCCTGATGGACCCGTCAGTTTCTTTGGTGATTCTAACTGTCATAGCATCAGTTCGAATCACACGTTCTTCACTATCATCCCAAACGCTATAGGGCGGTCAAAAATAAATTATCCAAAAGGAAGGTTGTTCCTTAAAACCTACGATTTCCCTTTTCTTTTACATAAATCGTGTGTGTTATAATCATATTTTGTACTGGATGATTCATTTGGAGGTACTTTTTCCTGTGGGGATTTATTGACAGATCAAACTGACTAATTACATTCTTTAACTTTTTCAAATATCTTGTCTTTGACGCTTATATGTGTTTTCTGAGGTCCACCTGCTCTCGCCATAATCATGTATTTTATTTTGTCTTCATTTATTTCTCGGCCCACCTCTTCTGCCGCTTGCATGATGATTTTACTGTTTTTACTTGTAGTTTCTAGATTATCGCCCAAAGCGACGACGTCATCCGCATAAGCGAGCACTTGTGTGACCCCGTTCAGGGATGATCCGGTCATGTTGTCGTCTTGTACCTTTCTGATGACATACTCGAGCACAAGGTTAAAAAGACACGGTGATAGGCCATCGCCCTGTTTTAGTCCGTCCCGGATTTCAAATGGTTCTGAGAGGTGGTTTTCTATTCTAACTCGCCCTTTGCTTTCGTTCATGCAAATTTGAATGAGGGCGGCATATTTTTTTCGGGATTCCCAGCTCCACTACAATATGGTAGAGTCTTTGCCTTGCGACTGAGTCGTGGGCTTTTTTGAAGTCAACGAACAGTTGGTGAACCGTCTCTCCGTATTCCCACTTCTTTTCCAGTAGTTGTCTTATTGTGAACATTTGGTCGCTCGTTGACCGGTTCCTACGGAATCCGCATTAGTAGTCTCCCTATATGTCTTCTGCGTACGGTGTGATTCTCACCAGTATCACATTTGTTAGTATTTTGTATGTGGTTGGGAGCAATGATATTCCTCTGTACTTTTCCCAGTCAGATCTGTCACCTTTTTTGAAAATGAGGACGACTATTGTGGTTTTCCATTCTTCCGGAATGACTTCCTTATCTCATATTGTTTTAATCGGTTGGAGGATCTGTGGCGTTTCTAACAGATATACACAAAATACATAAGCAAATAGTGAAGAACACCGAACGAAAATCGAATAAGAATAATGCATCAGAGCCGTATACCATAACAATTCACATCAGTTGAATACATTTGAGTTTAAAAATCTAATTCTAAACACGGCAGGTCGCCTGATGTGTTACGCATTGGTTCAATTTTTGGTGGTTCTAACTGTCATAGCGTCAGTTCGAATCACACGTTCTTCACTATGCCAAACGCTATAGATCTTTCGAGCGGTTGCCTCTCCTCCATGCGTCACAAGCTCTGCCGGTATGCTGTCGACTCCGGAAGCCTTGTTGTTTTTCAATCGGTTTATTGCGTCTACAACTTCGTCCAAAGAGGGCTCTGCGATCTGAGGTTCGGCTGTATGTACGCCTGGTAGGTTTATTTGTGGTTGATGGGTGCGCACATTGAGCAGGTTTTCAAAGTACTGTTTCCATCTTGTCACGATATTCTTTGTTTCTGTGACCAGATAGCCGTTTGCGTCTCGAATTATTTTGGGTCTCCCTCGGTGGACATTTCTAATTGAATTTATGCCGGCAAACCTCTGATGTTCTGGCATTTTCTAGGATTTTTTCAAACCGAGTCTTCTACCATTCGCGTTTTTTGCGTTTGAAGTCTCTCATTGTCTCTCTCCGAATCGTCGCGTATCTTTCTGCGCCGAGTTGATCATATCTTTCTAAGTGGATCACTCTGAGGCGTTTACGTTGTTCGATCTTCGTCCGGCGCTCATCGCCAAACCAAGGTTTGGACTTAATTGTTTTCTTAAATACTAATACCTTTTGGGCTGTTTGTTTGAATGTGTCTCTGATCGATGTCCGTTTCGTGTCCACACTATTGGCTTCCTCTTCCTCACTGGTCACATTCTCTAGAATGCTAAATCTACTCGTTAGTTCGTATTGATATTCAGCCCTTTTGCGCAGGTCTTTTAGTTTATCAATGTCAAATTTTATGGTCGTCTCCCGTGACTGCCCATGTGGGATTGCTGCGAGGCGACTCCTGATTTTGCCCATCACTAGAAGATGATCGGAGTCGCAATCGGCTCCTCTATATGATCTTACGTCAAAGATATTCGAGTGGTGTCTTGTCTATGAGGAAGTGGTCTATTTGGTTACGCGTTACGCCGTCGGGTGTTATCCATGTGGCTTTATGAATTTCCTTGTACTTGAACATCGTGCTTTCCACTAACAGATCTTTTGACGCTGCGAACGTAATAATTCGAATTCCATTATCATTTGAAACGTCGTGTAGACTTTCTTTATTAGAATCTTCTTAGAAATTATAATGTTTACCTAACAGCAAAAATTTGCAGTACACACGAAACAAAAGTATAGAGAAACCCTGAAATCAGGGGGTGTCTCAACCACTTGTCAGTTTATTTTTTATTTTTTTTTTATTAGACTTCTCTCAGGAGAGGCGAACCTATAGCGCCGATTGGGCGCCCCGAGATGCCATCAAATAACTGTTGCAGTTCTTTTTGAACAGTTGCAGGTTGTAACGTTCCGGGAACACTCGCGTGGGAAGGGAGTTCCACAGCTTCCCCGCTCTGTAACCGAACGAGTTCTGATGTAGGGATGTTCGCGCCGTCGGGAGATGAACCACAAACGGGTGCGATCCGTCGGATTGTCTTGTGGAGCGCATATAAGCCGAATTGCGGGGAACAATACCACGAATCTCCGAAGAACAGCACCCGTGATAATATCTGTAAAACAGACAGAGGTCGGCTACACGCCTACGATGTGATAGCGACTGTAGTCCCGACGTCAGCGCCGAGTCCCCGATCAGGCGGATCGCTCGTCTCTGTATGCTCTCAAGTAGGTCGAGGGTATGTTTAGGAGCCGAGCTCCAAACATGAGAGCAATATTCGGGCGCGGGTCTAATTTGGAATTTATATAGAAGAAGTTGGGCCGGAGTAAAATATTTCTTGGCTCTAAAAAGATAGCTCCGTTTTCCTGAGGCTGACCTGGCGATGTTCGACACGTGTTTATGCCATGATACATTTCCACAGACCGTGACGCCGAGCAATTTCAAACTTTCCCCAGCCTTGAGGGTCCGGCCATCCATCATCAGCTGTGGAACCGATGATCCACTTTTCTTTGTGAATGTTGTATACTGAGTCTTCGTTGCATTGAAGTCGACAAGATTGGCCTTTCCCCACTGCAGGACTTTATCCAGATCCCGATTCAGAGAATCAATCTGTCTACATCTCAGCTGGTGTGACGTTGATGCACCAATCGGCCGATCACTCGAAAAGGAGGAAACAAGTGTACTATCATCCGCAAAACTGAACACTTTGTTATCCGTTGTCTCCAACAAATCATTTATGTGAAGCAAGAACAAGGTTGGAGCCAAAATAGAACCTTGTGGCACCCCCGAATTAACAGGATACAGATCCAAACATTCGCCGTCCACAACAACCCGGATCGATCGTTTCTCGAGGAAGCTCCTCGTCCAGTCGCAAAGATGTTGGGAAAGTCCATATGAACGAAGTTTGTTCAGCAATGCTCCGTGCCAGACGCGGTCAAAAGCCTTGGAAATATCCAATGCGACCGCCTTTGACTCACCATGCCGTTCAGTCGCAGATGTCCATATATCGGTTATACGTGTCAAAAGGTCTCCTGTGGACCGCCTGCCACGGAATCCGTATTGACGATCATGCAGGAGTCCGTTGCACTCCAAATACTTAACCAACTCTGTATTGATGACTTTTTCCATTACCTTAGATAAAATAGACAGTAATGCTATCGGACGGTAATTTTGTGGGAGACACTTTTTTCCCGTCTTTGGGATTGGCTGAACTCGAGCGATTTTCCAGCAGGCAGGAAAGGTCCTCTGTGCATAAGATAAGCGGAAGAGTCTGCCAAGAACCGGCGATAGTTCTGGAGCACAGTTCTTAAGGACTATTGCTGGTATTCCGTCTGGGCCGGTTGCCTTCCTACAATCCAGTTCACGTAGAATGTGTTGAATAGTGCGCGGACGAAATCTCCCATCCCGCATGGAAGACCGTACCGGCGACATCACAGGTGGGTCCAAAAGGCCAGGATCGAGGTTTGAATTCGCCGAAAATAAATTTGCGAATACATTAGCTTTATCCCTTGAATTCGTGACTAACGTCCCGCTGTCTGTCACCAACGGAGGGAAAGAAGAGGATGCAAAGTTACCGCTGACAGCTTTTGCCATTGACCAGAAGGAGCGCGAGCCAGTTGGGCACCGAAGGAGCTTATTGATCACCCTGTCGTTGTAAGCCTTCTTCGCGGTATCAATCGCCTGGTTGCACGCGTTTCTGATTCTTACAAAATTCGTTCTGTTAACATCGGTGGGATTGGAGCGCCATTGCTTAAAAGCTCTATTTTTTGCCGCTGTAATCAGCTCGCATTTTTTGTCAAACCAAGGTTTATCAGACGAACTTCGTTTGATGGAATATGGAATATACATCTCCATCCCCAGGAGAATAATCTCTGATACCGACTCCGCGCATGCGTTAACATCGGAGTTTCCGAAGCACACCTCGGACCACGGAAAAGATGCGAAGAAGTCTCCCAAATCGTCCCAGTTAGCGGCCCCATACTTCCATACATGGCGAAGCTGCCTAGGCCGGTTGCTTGCTTGGTATGCAAGTGCTTGCGCGACAGATACCAAGCAGTGATCTGAGTTTCCCAGTGGCGCAGAAACCTCTACGGTATAAATACTCGGTTCGGGTGTCAAAAACAGATCCAGGGTGTTCGCATAATCGCCCCGGGGATCCGGCACTCGCGTTGGCTCCCCCACGAGTTGAGTCAAGTTGTGGCTTACAGCAAACATCTTCGCCAGCCTCCCAGCCTCGTCGGTTCTGTTAGAATGTAAAAACCAGCCGGAATTGTGCACATTAAAATCACCAAGGACAACAATTTCAGAAGCTGGGTGGTTGATCTGTATCCAGTCGACGGTATATGAAAGATGTTCGAAAAATGTCGCCGGTCGATCGTCATTCGGGGAGCGGTAAAGGCAACAAAGAAATTTAACGGAATTCCTCAGCACGACCCTCAACCATATGATGTCCATATTATTGGGTTCCAACGCCTCCATCCTCTGGCAAGCCAGATTGGACCGCGCGAAAACGCAGACTCCGCCCTTAAAACGGAATCTCGAATGTAAGTCGTATCCTGAGCAACGAAGATATGTCGAATCAGTTGACGAATCGACCTGGGTCTCAGTTAGAGCAAGGATATCAGGTTTCGTTGTTTGTAAATATTGGTGGACGGCGTTTACATTGGTATTGGTGAAACCGATGCCCCTGATGTTACAAAATGCCGTCACCAGTCGAGCGTGGGCCGAGCCTCGGGAGCGAGCCCGGTTATGCGATGACGGACCTCTCAAAGTTCCATTATTTATCATGATATCTGCATGATGTTCCCCTGACATAGTCCCCCCCGGAGATCCGAATGGGAGACTAGTTTACCTCCGGAATTCTTTATATCAGAGCGTACCATCATGACTTATCCGCGTGTCAGTCCGGGCCATCAGCCACACATCCGAAACACCGTCGAAGATTTCTCTCGGCGATATCGCGGAATGTACAGCGTGACGGGGTGGTATCTCACCTTGGGACCGACTACCACCTAACCAACCTTTTCTCGAACCGGTCTATCAGCCAAGCTCCGAAAGATGGCCAGGGATTTCTCCCAACCATTTCACGGAGCCTATAGCTTGATGGGGTGGTATTTCACCGGGCGCACAGGGCGTTGGGACCCCGGCTACCACTCGGCCTTTAGTCGCCTCTTACGACAAGCTGGCTTAGCTGTGAGTATATTCTAACACCCTACTCACAGGGTGTGTTGAGAGAAATAAGACATCGCCTAGCAATCAACATGACTACAAAGATACAAGGATGCAACCGCCAACCTTCAATGGAACGGGGCCCTTCTCCGTATTTATACGTCAGTTTGACGCTGCGGCCAATTATAATAAGTGGTCGGATGAGCAAAGGTCAACATCACTAATCTTGTCACTCCGTGGGGCGGCTGCAGAATTGCTACAAACCATGCCAGCGGAGAAGCAGACATATTTCCAAGTGGTAAGAGACGGCCTTGAAGCCAGGTATGGAGACAACCACATGCAACTGCAGAGCAGAATGCAGAAACCTGGAGAAAATCTTCAACAGTTTCCATAACGCAACATTAGGGTGATCCCACTCCTAAAAGGGAGTGAGCACCATAATACAACGTAAAAAGTCCCCACCCCTAGAACGCAGTGAGGATAAGGCACCCTATATCACAGTACGGAGTACAAGGACTGGTTGTGCAAGTTGCTTTTCATGTTCCAGTTCGACGTTGATTTTTTTCAACAATTTTAAATCAAATACAATTTTACAATATATAACTTAGTGATGGAATTCATGGTCTTTAGAATTATAAATACCATATCATATTTTCTATATCGCCCAACGCCTTTAAGTGTCGAGGGTGGTTTGTTAGTGAGTACTTTTTCCTTCTAGTACTCCAATGAAAACAAAGCGAGTGGTGTCACATCAGGAAATCATGGGGCTAGGCGATATCACCACTTTTTGACATTATTCGGCGCGGAAAAATTGCTCGCAAATTTACATTGTGGCACGAGCTGATGCCCGTTTTGTCGGAATCAAATGTCGTATAGACCTAATTAATCCAATTTGGTCACAAGAGTTTTCCGACATGTCCCGAGAGCGATCACCAGTAACTGCTTCAACCTTGCCTCTGTGATCCCCAACAAAATATGGCCCAATGATTCCATCGACCCATATGGGATTCCAGGCAAGATTTTGCAATGTTTTGGCAGAACTGCAGTCCAGTGTTGGAGGACCCCAGCCCCACCTAAGGAAATTGATAACCCGCGTACCACCTCTATTTTATAGTATGCAGCTCACATAAGGGCAGGAGCCGCGCAGTATAATTCGTATATGAGGGGAGTGAACTCAGCACTGTGCTCTGAGATTTAAGGGTACTCCAAAATCCCCTTTTGTACGCGTGTTAATGTAAAAAAAAAAATACATGGGCTGGAATCATTAAGGCGGGAACCTCATGTAAATAGCGTGTTTTTCAGGAATTTGTTTTGAAAAATGTAATGCGTAGATTAATTTGCAATTTAAGGCACAATTTATTTACGTTATAATATTTAAAGAAAATATTTTTTTAAGACTAATCGTTAACAATAAAACGGTGCAATGGCGGCTTGAAAACAGCGTCTTGAAAATGCGCCGTGCAGCATACAGGTCACAAAAATGATCTGAAACAAAAAATACAAAATGGGTTCTTTAGTTTATGCAAAAACGCTCAGCATGACGTTCCACTTTTATTAAAACTTGCAAATTTGCAAAAATGGCGAAGTTTTGAAAAAAAAAGGATTTTCTTTTATAAACAATTGTTAATAACAATGTTTTAAATAAAAAAATAAAAGATCGGAGCTGAGGCCAAATATCTATAGAATTTCTATATCAAATTTCATAAAGATCGAATGATTAGTTTTTGAGCTACGTTGAATGGCGTGCGAAATTTTGCGTTTCGAGAAAAACGCGTTTAAAGTTTGAGTAATAGAAAAATCGTGATAAAATTCGTAATTCGTTCTAACTTACCGCAGTTTTTTGCTAATCTGCGATTCCAGGGCCATATAGTAGATCTTCTTCTTCTTCAAACTATTCTAATTGAGCCGTTTTTTCCTGTTTTCGAAAAGTACGAGCCCCTTTGGTGGCATCAAGCCCAATTAGACTGTTTACTTTCTTTTGAAAATAAAGTACAAGGACGTCTCGCATCACTTTCTAACTTTTTTTCTCGTATTTTTGAAGAAATTTCCTATCAATTTAGGCAAAAACAAAAATTGGCTAAAAAATTTCATTTTACATGAGGTTCCCCCCTTAAGAGTATGCCCTCCCGGGCGGTATCCAAAGATTCTAAAAAAATGCATTGCCGAGAGGAAAGCCCTTGACATTGCAGCTAAGGAAACCGCTGCTTTGTATGACGTTGACTCACTAGTCTCGCTTAAGGATCACCGACGAATGCGGACACAAATAGAGATCTCCAGCCAAAGAGAAAGGCAATGAAAAATGGGATATTTCCACCAAAGGAAGACCAAAATAGAAAATGCGAAACTCGTACTCACAGAATGCACAGGAATCATATTGGAGAGACATATGAGACGGACAGTTACTCCGATAGGAATAACAGAATACCTGCTAAGTCCAAAACAGGCATCACCATCATCGCCGGTCCTGATTTCGAGCCGATATCATCCAGTTTAGCACTCCCAGGCTCTGGACATCCTAGTCTACGCCATCCCTCCATCGCAGGCAAGGTCTGCCGCGATGTCTCCTTCGATACATCCTGTCACAAAGGACTTTCCGGGTAAGTTCCTCTTCGTTCATTCAAGTTACGTGTCCCGCCCACCGAAGTCTAACGAACTTGATTTTTCTTACAATATTAGCTTCAAGATAGATCGCGTTAAACTTGGAGTTGTACCGTCTCCGGAATCGCCCTCCCTCACATATGGGGCAAACAATTCTCCTTAAGACCTTCCTCTCGAGCACGGCTAAGAGTTCAGAGTGTCTTTTATTGAGCACACGTCTCGGATCCATACATGAGTACTGGTAATACCATGGTTTTGTACAGTAGCAGCTTGGATATTCTGGATAAATTTCGGGGTTTAAAGAGCCTTGATAGAGCATAGTATGCTTTGTTGAATTTGATCAGCCGCTCGCGTATTTCTTCTTCCATATCGTTATCGGCCAAAATAGGCATGGTCCGTAACAAATGATATTCTACATGACATAATGCAGCGGTTGCGATGAGACAAGCGGAGTAAAAGATGAACTGCGCGATAAAATACCTTAAAAGAAAATTCCTCGGAAAACAACGAGAATTATATATGCAGGTGGGAAGTGGTTTTAGTCGGTAAAAATCAAGTATGCACCTGGATCGTTTCAGATGTATCTCTTGAAGATTTTCACCGTCCTACCGAAAGAAACAATGTTTCAAAACAAATTGGAGGTCAAAGAATCGATCTAGTACATAAATATATAATGCACACCCGATTGCTGCAACCCATGGCATAAATACATAACATCATCGTCATTATCATTAGCACTACAACCGGGAGCCAGTCTTGGCCTTATTTAGCAAGTCCTGAGGCTTGTTAAATTTTCCATAATGATTTGTTTTTTTCCGGGCAAGTTCATCAGTCTTGCGCCAGAGGCTCCCTGACGGGGAATCGAACCCCGGTCTCCCGCGTGACAAGCGGGTATACTAACCACTATACTATCGAGGACATACAATACACAGTAATTTGTAGTTTGTTCAATCTACGTCGAACAAAATCATTCAATGTATTTTGTCAGTAAAATATTACTACACCTCGCCATGGAGGAAAAGACCCGATCCGATACGCATTCGCTTCTTTCTTCTCATCTAGAGACCCAAAAATTACGTTTTTCTTAATTTTTTTTTCTCAAAGACGGAAGCAAATATCAAGGTCAAAGTTTGGACACATATTTATTAAGTATTTAGGTATACATAATTATTTTAATAATTTTTAGTGAAAAATATTAAAAATTGTCAATTTAATAGGTTGCGCAGTGACGATTCGAAAAGAAGGTACCCAATCGGTCTCCATCGTTGCGCTGTTTGCAATCATCTATAATCATTCAACAAAAAGTTTTTTGAAATTATATAATATTGCCGGAGTCTGAACTTATTTTCAGGAAAAATAATCGAAAATAAACAAAATGGCGGACATGCAAACTGTAGGTACAGATTTTCACTTTTTTTTGGCTCTTTAACGTTGAATAGAAAAAAGATTATGAAAATATCATCTATATTTAGGTTGACTCCAATAAATTTAATTTACTTTAAAATAAAAAAAAAATAAAAAGCCGATCCATCGAGTAGTTTTTGAGATATCGAGGAGGCAATGTCAAAAACATGATTTCGAGAAAAGCGCGTTTTAAATTGCTATACGAAAAACTAGTTTTAAAATGCTATATGAGGGTGGGGTAAAAAGTTTCCGACTTGACCTACAGATGGAACCAGCAGGTCTAATTACTGTCAGGTTCTATATTACTATGTCTCATTAGCTTGTAGAATATAAATGTTCAGGTCGATTGCTGTTGCAAGAACACATCGACAGAGAAAAAAAACTAAAGCCCAACACTCCTAATAAAAGACACTCGTTAATACAACGGACCAGGGGTAGGCAACAGAAAGCTGACTCTGGCAAAACATGAAGTGAGAGTCGATTTTCATAAAATCATATAAATATGGTGTGCTCTTAGGAGATTGGACAAGCGTTACAACTCGTAGCTGCAGCGAGCAATGACCCCGCTTGATTCATTTCTAGAAATTGCGTCGTCATAAACGTAATCTGCGACTATATTCCACGCGTTTCACCACTGCATCTCCGCGCACGTATAAGCAGCTGCGTAGATCTTCTCGGTGTGGATTCTAGCCTCCACAAGACACCATAAGCAAGCAAAGGACGTCAAACTTGATAGACGGCTTGCAGAACATTGCGACCGAATTAACCGCCGATCATAAAGCATGCTTGGCCTTGGAGCAGTCAGCCAAATCTATGCATATGAATGAAGCGCGGTTAAGAAACTTGGAGCAATCGTTCGAAAACGCAAGAAAGCTTCACCAAAAAATAATCGCAGCTGAAGCAAAGACGAAATATATGGAGGAATTAACTTTCCATCAGCTCAAGAAATTGTACTACAGCTATTCCTCTGAGCTGAAGACACAGTTGCACCAAACCGAGTCCCAATCCCTATTGCACAACTCATTCAACGTCTCAATGGGAGGAACAAGGGCGCCAACGGCAGAAGTAAAGCTTCCCCCCATTAAAATTCCTACCTTCTCCTGTACTTATCAAACTTGGCCGCAGTTTAAAGGTTTGTTCGAGAGCCCCATCATAAGGAATACCTCCAACTCCGATGCGCACCGGCTGCACTACCTCAAGGCCAACTTGAGTGGAGAAGCGGAACGTCTGCTGCGAAACACGGCAATAGTCGACGGCAATTTCGAGTCGGCGTGGGCAACCCTGGTAAAACGTTACCAAAACCTGAGGTTGCTCAAAGATAACCAGTTCAGCCTACTTTTCAATCAGTCTGCACGCACACATGAATTCGGCTGACGGAATCAAGACACTGGTAGACACCACCAATGAGGCCAAGGAATCTCTTCAAAACCTTGGAGTCCCAGTTGCATCATGGGAAGATGTTCTAATCTACCACACGGTCCAGAAACTTCCCCCCAATACGTGCGGCGTGTGGGAATCGCACATTGCATCGTACGTGGACAATCCAGCTTATGACGTGCTGGAGGACTTCTTGCTAACGAGGGCAAGAGCCTTGGATATCATGGAACAATCTACGTCCAGTATGGCAAGTCCAAGGGAACACCTTCTGCAGTCCATGTTCCACAATACAACCGTCGACAGGTGTTCAATGTGCTCGGGTACACACTCGCTCCGCAAGTGTTACAAATTCCAGGCTCTCAGTCCTTACAAGAGACGAGATTTAGTATACAGGCGCCACTTGTGTGGCAACTGCATGTCGAATACGCACAGGACTAAAGAGTGCACGAGCAAGTTTACCTGTATGTACTGTAAGCAGAAACATCATTCGTTGCTGCACTCGGACGATATACGCCCTTCCATGCCCAAAAACGACTCTGCTTCGGTGACGACTACAGCTGGCACATCTGCTGCCCAATATCATCAGGCACGATCAACGGAGGATTCAGCGGTCGCCACCAGAAAAACGTCGGCATTCAACGCCTGCATCGTCGAAAACAACAATATTCAAACTGTTCTTTTGGCTACAGCTCTAGTGAAGGTCTACACAACCACGGGACAGCCTTTAATGCTACGAGCTGGACCCTGCATCGGAAGCATCATTTATTACTGAGTCAGCATCACGGATATTGAGGCTCAAAGAAGAGTGGCAACATGTCCATCTATAGCTTCGGAGACAAAAGGATGAGTGCATCAACGAACAAGGTATCACTCGTCATTCAATCCAAGGTCCACATTACAGGTTCAAGCCTTTGCGTTGCGCAAAGTCACCGCTGCACGTCCCATGCGCAATCTACAATGCAGGAACTGGGACCACCTACAAGGTATCGAGCTGGCTGTTCCTATTTATTATAGGCCAGGCAAGATTGACATCCTTCTTGGGGCGTGGTTTATTCGGCGCTTCTTCTGGACGGAATGATCAAAGGAGCGCCCGGCACCCCTATGGCACAGCGCACCGAATTAGGATGGGTGCTCTCCGATGGCATCATTGATAACCAGTCATCGGTAACTTCCTTTCATATAAGGATGAAAACGGCTAGTCTGAACCCTCGATTAACGAGATTCGGGGAAATAAAAGATGTGAAGCAAAGAAAGATGCCTTCTCCCTTCGGGAAATCACCTCAACAGCAAACGAACCATGAACATATGCCTCAACCATCAATGAAGAGAGTGTTGCGCCCACCGTCAGGGCTACCTCATCCAGCAGTACGTTACCCGGTCCATCCTATTGCTCAGCAGATTATTCTTCCTGCTAGCAGCCTAAATACGGAACCTCTCTGGCTCAAAAAAAAGTGCCAGTTTTAGTTCAATAGGATATGCCGCAAGGTGTTCAACCACAACACCATCAAAATCGAAACAACAATGCAGATCCTGATGGGCATGACATGCGGTCAAAGCACCCACAACAACAACAATCGCAGCAGCAACACGTACCTTGTATTGCAAATCATCATGCAGACAATGATGCTCCACAAACAATGACTGCGCCTCATGGCCATAGTCTGGGTTTATCAAATACGAATTGCGTTCAGCGACGTCGGAAATGCGAATCGGCTGATGGCAACTACAGTTCAAATGCCAGAGCATCCAACAATACCGGAGAATTAATTTCCGCAGATCAATATCAAGCGGACAATACAAATAATTCTGGTCTTATGGGAAATTCAGAGAATTCTCTCAATTCAAGGAACATATAGACTTCGTCACGTCCTCAAGGCCAGCAAGATAAACTCTATGGCGGCCGCAATAGCCACCAAAAACATCATTTTCAACTCAATCACTCGACCAGTGGCTCGAATACTCCGTCAGGCAATGCTGCCAACGTCAATTTCAGTTCCCATCGAGAAATTCGCCCAACGCCAAGCAATGGCATTAGCGGCGTAGGTGGGACAGATCCCCAACTGCAACAGCATCAGCCACAGCAATCACTTCGGATTCAAAACGCAGATGATCCTAGGCGGTTGGAGGCTACTCCAACATTTTTAGTTTCGGCACAGGCTGGCTATACTCAGAAGGTAGTGAGCTTACAAACTATCAAGTTCAACATTGCATAGCCGACTTTAACAAAACGAAGTGGATTTCATGCTGAATCATCGGTGTCATCTAATGCACCTCGATCTCAGCAATTTCTAAACGGCCACATTCCAAACCAAGATGTGGCTGCACAATAACCACTTCAACATATTGACGACCACATCGCTCAATTACACATGCCAAATGGTCTCAACGGTCCGATCGTTTCACAACTGCCGACGCAGTTTCAACGGAGCTTACCACGATTCAATCAAATCAACCGGAATATTGACCTCAACCATTGGAACAGCACAAATATTCACCAAATCGTTGCCGTGGTTGATGCGGCAAATATCGCCTTTATCCACAACATGTAGGAGATTTCCAAATGTCGACAACCTCAGCTGTTATGCCAGCCCAGACTATCCAGTTGTTTGGCATGGCTTCACCAGAAATCTTTCGTCAACCGCAAATGGTTCAATCAGAAATTCCTGAACCGGCTAGAATTTCTACGCCATTTAAGCTGGAAAATGTGACGTCAAGCTCACAGCACACCAGCAATGATAAGCCAGCGAAGGTGTTCCACCATCGCAAACAAGGACGCACGAGAAACTCATACACGAGGTTAGGACGCAGAAATCAAAATCGCGTAAGAGGGGTTAGGCTCAAGGAAAACAGACACTGCTTGGTTTTTGAGTGCCCCTTGACCTATAAAAAAATTAGTTTCCTAAAAGTAGTAATGAAGCGAAGAAATAATTTGGGATCATTTTTAATTAGTGTATTAAAAAATTGGTCATAAAAAGTTTAACCTGACAGCCAATGAAATGCAAGAATTGTAAAAACTTTGGCAAAAGCACGAATGTTAAAAGAACTGCGCGAATCCTTTTCATTAAAAAAATTAATTTGCAGTCATTTTTCCAAAAGCCGTGTTAAACCGATTTATTGTCATAAAGTCCACAGGCCCCTGCTGCAAACGTTTTTGTGGTTTTAATATATAGTGTTCGATTTAAAAATCAAATGCAACTTTATTGGAAAGGATACTTATAGCAATCGAAGTGATATTGTTTGGTGAGAAACTCTTAACTGTTCTGCAAGCTCTTCTTGAGTTTATCATAGATTTTCATCCAGTAAAACTTGAAGTTCTTCCCCGTCAAATTTATTTACTGCACCTGGATGTGGGGCGTCCTCAAGACTAACATTTCCTTCACGAAATCTTGCTAACCAACATTTTACTGTTGAATGACTCACATAATGTTTACCCAAGTCGAATTAATCAATTCCAAAGCTTGAGCATTTGTTTTCCTTTGAAAAAAGTATAGAATCATCATCGGCACTACAACCGGAATACGGTCTTGGCCTTATTTAGCAAGTCTCGATGCTTGTTAAATTTTTTATAATAATTTATTTTTACTGGAAAGGTTTTTGGCCTTGCGTCGAAGAATAGAATACAATGACGTAAATGTTGCTTATCGACATCCATCTCTTATACAACTGATGTACACGGAATGATGGCTTGTAAATGACTAAAATCTAGTCATAAAAACAGCAATAACTACGCTACATATTTCCAAAATGGCGAGCGAATTGGATGCGTTCAAGTATGTCTTTAATACAACCAACTTCAGAGCCGCGTTTCTACTTGCGCACCTATTACCAAACTCATCCTTGCGCAATTTAATCAAATGAAATTGCTCTTGTAAACCTTGACAAAACCATTTTAATAGCTACACTATTCCCACCAAAGTAAAACAACTGTATGCTGTTATCTTCCTCTATGTCAAATTAGGCAATTTTTTACAAGATTCTGATATTTAGTACATGGACATTTTCTTCCTGTTATGGACTAAAACCACCTTTCCTAATAGATTTATCTATTGGAACAGCGTCACATAATAAATCGCTTAACGTAAATTTTCTCGTGCTAATTAATGCTACTAAATTGAACAATATATTAAATGGAATTCCAAAGCAATAAAACTATAGAGCCCGTACAAACGTGTGAAAAGGAAGTCTACGGTGGCACTGCTGTCATTAAATCCTGTCCCACAGAACATATTGAACAAAGGGCGCCGCCTATGAACCCAGAAAACTTGTGACTTGTTGGCCATTAATGTATACAATTTCTGCAGCTAGCAATAAAACCATTGACCAGAAGGACAACAGTATGTGTACACAACTTGATATCCCAAGTGATGTTCAGTAAACTGCATTTACAGTCCAAGGTATAAAAAAAAAAAAAACCTACAACCCAAAGAATCAAACATTGCGTTCTGCTTGCTAACAAAACAAATCGCTAAAAGGATCTTGCGTTAGATAAATATCAATTGAAAGAAGAATGCCATAGTACAGCCACATGTTGCTGACCAATAAAGATAAACCGACCCAGGGATGAATTGAAAAACCGATGGTTTTTTTTTTTCGGTTTCGGAAGGAAGGTGGAAATCTTCAAAAGATACCTCTGGACCGAAGAGAAGGTATCACGTCAGAAGTGTTATTGAATTTTGTTCAAGTAGATGAGTAGAAAATTCGAGAACGAGCACAATGGGTTTGAAAGTGAATGAATAAAAACTTTACAAAATGTTTTGTAAAAAAATTAGAATGCCTTAAAACTTAGTAGTAATAAAAAAAATTAAAGAATAAGCAGTGGATGTTATTCATAATAAAATGAAATCAAAGAATCATCGATTTTTTTTCCTTGCATGGGTTCGTCCATAAACGACGTAACGCATTTTTGACCATTTCCCATTATTTCTTATTAACCCACTCACTGCCAACTACGAGATATCTCGTAGTAAGCGTCTGTTTCAAAACTCTCCATTATGAGATATCTCGTAGCTTGCGTTAGATTGCTTGCAATTGGACACATAATATCTTGAAAACTGTTTGATTTAGGAATTACTAGGAGAACAATTAACCCTAAACCGGTAAACATATTTTGTCAACTTAATCCGGGGTTGCACTTGCACTTTTAATCGTTACTATTCAAGCAGTGAGCGATTGGAGCTAGAAAAGTGTGTCTCCCTACTCTTTAATGATGAAATTGAATTATGATCAGGGTGGTCCCGTGTTGTAAAATTAAATCCTTCTTTCGGCGGGAGATTCAAGAACCCTTTGGGGTGTAAATACCCCCAGTTTACTGGTTTAGGGTTAAAAATTTGTATAATATTTTCATTCAAAAACACATTTAATATCACTTTTTATTATCAAAATAATATTTTAGCTGTAGATTTTGTGAAAATCGGCGTTCTTTTCAAAGTAAAATCTTGGCACCCAGGGCAAGGCATTCTAAATTCGCTATAGTAGGGGGGATGGCAGCGAACATACAGGGCAAAATCAATGATTGCTTTCAACCCAGCGAAGGCCAGGACGATCCTTGTCCCTGTTTAATCCAAGTTGACACGCAGTCTCCACGCGACACCCCTGGATAGCTACTTTGGCACGGGACCAGCTGCCGTGATGGGTACGAATTTACAATGTAATATAAATAAAATATATGTCTCCAGTGATTTCTCTCTTGCTTCGTTCACTTTTCACCACGTTTCACTACATACACTCACTTTCGACGGCGAACTTTCGTTAAATTCTTATTAAGTGCACATGATTCTTTATAGTAATGTACTCCGTCAAGTTTTTCTCTTAGAATCAGGTAATGCATTTCAAACAAATTTCACTTCACTGAAAAACGACTAAACCTTGACTCGGTGAATTAGATTTCAAGAGTGAGCTTCAAAATCCGATTAAATGATTTTGAAAGAAAACACTTTAGGAGAAAAATAAACGTATGGGGAACCACCGTAACTCGTTCAATGGATCCAACCCTCGATCAATGGGGGAAGGCAAAGATCGGGCATCATGATGACACCCAGGATTTAAAATAAACATGAGAACGATGGAGATCTGACCGTCTGAATGTAACTAAAACCAAAACGTTGAGTGTGTAAATTACCCTGAGGAAATATGGATTGTGCGTGATCGCAGGTGGCTCTGGGTTGCATGACTGTGAAACGGCTTGACGATGGTCGCCGTTTGACAGCCTTGTGTACGTCAGAGTAAGTTGGTGAAAGTTTTAGGTAATGAATGTTTATGTTAACTGAAGATATGCGGCAAATTTGTGTGATCAAACACTTGTTATACCGGATGCATGGCACCCCCAATGTTAAGGGTCCCACACCAACACTCCCTCTTTCTATCATAATATTCATCAACATCATCATCATTATCATCGGCACTACAACCGGGATCCGGTCTTGGCCTTATTTAGCAAGCCATGAGGCTTGTTAAATTTGCCATAATAATTTTTTTTTTCCGGGCAAGGTCATTAGTCTTGCGCCAGAGGCATAATATTCATACCAAGTAATAAATCTGAAAAAACTACTTGCTAATAATTTAAATAAAAAATTGGCAGAGAAAAAAAAACAAAACTTCGAAAAACGTGACAGACATTTTTTGAATTGCTCGCCAATCGCCAACGAGAGTGAAACATTCGAATTTTAAAAAGAAAAATTAATATTCGCCGCGTGTGTCGTGCTAATTAATATTTGAAACCACAACGACTCGTGGGAACAAAAATGAATAATCAATATACACAAAACAATCTCACGAAAAACCCGGTAGGCGTAGGTGTGATGAGCCGACTATAACATAAGGGAACAAATCATCAAGAAAAAACCGACTCGGGAAAAATAAATCGTAGGGAAAAACGGAAAAAACGGGATATACGCGTCGGCACGTGGAAAGTTCGAACGTTATATAAACCAAGCGCGATACAGACGGTCGTAGAGAACGCGAAACTTCAGGAAGTCCTACTCCCTCATCAAGTAATCGAAACCAACGGGTTTACACTGGCGTGTGGAGGTACCGACACACATAACCTCGGGACCGGCTTCATTATAAGCAATAAGACTACGCACTGTGTAAAAGATGTGAAATTTATTAATGACCGGATGTCGGTGCTAAAAATACAGGGCCCATAGTACAATTATGTACTTATAAACGAACACACCCCAACAGAATCTATCAACGAAGAAACTAAGGACACGTTCTACGAGACCCTAGAGAAAGTATTTGATAGGATCTCATCATTCGATGATAAAATCCTCCTCGGGGATCCCAACGCGAAAATTGGAAAGGAAGATATCTTCTAACCAACTATAGGTAAAGTAAGCCTACACGATGTTTCAAATGATAATGGAATTCGCATTATCACGTTTGCAGCGTCAAAAGATCTGGTAGAGAAAAAAACGATGCTCAAGCACAAGCAAATTCATAAAGCCACGTAGATAATCCCCGACGGCGTAACACGTAACTAAATAGACCACTTCTTCATAGATAAAAAACCTCACTCGAATATCCTTGTCGTAAAATCATAAAGAGGAGCAGATTGCGACTCCGATCATCTTCTACTGATGGGCAAAATTAGAGTCGGGTCGCAGCAAACCCAAATGGGCAGTCACGGGAGACGAGCTAAATGTTAGACATTGATAAACCAAAAGACCTGCGCAAAAGGGCTGAATATCAAGACGAAATAACAAAGAGATTTAGCATTCTAGAGAATGGGAGTAGTGAGGAAGAGGAAACCAATAATCTGGACACTAAATGGGAATCGATCAGAGACGCAATCAAACAAACAGCCCAAAAGGTATTAGGATTCAAGAAAACAATTAAGTCTAAACCTTGGTTTGATCACGAGTGCAGCGCAAAGATCGAAGAACGTAAACGCCTGAGTGATCCACTTTGAAAGATATGAGGTCAACGCAGAAAGATACGCGACGATTCGGAAAAAGACAATGAAACTTTTCAAACGCAAAAAACGCGAATGAAAGAACAGTCGGATCGAAAAAATCCTAGAAAATGCCAGAGCAAAGAATATCAGAGATATGTATGCCGACATAAATTCAATTAGAAATCGCTACCGAGGGAGAGCCAAAATAATCCGAAACACAAACGGCTGCCTGGTGACAGAAACAAACAATATCGTGACAATATGGAAGCAGTGCTTTGAAAACCTGCTCAATGGGCGCACCCATAAACCACCAATAAACGCACCAGACGTACATACAGCCGAGCCTCAGATCCCAGAGCCCTCTTTCGACGAAGTTGTAGACGCAATAAATCGATTGAAAAACAACAAAACTCCCGGAGTCGACTGCATACCGGCAGAACTTGTGAAGCATGGAGAAGAGGCAACCGCTCGAAAGATCCACCAGCTCATCAAAACAATATGGGGTAAGGAAGTCACTCCGAACGAACGGAAAACCTCAATAATCGTCCCCATTTTCAAAAAAGGTGACAGATCGGACTGCAAAAACTACAGAGGAATATTATGCTCCCAACCACATACAAAATATTAACAAATGTCATACTGGCGAGAATCACACCGTACGCAGAAGAAATACTGGGTGACTACCAATGCGGATTCCGTAGGAACCGGTCAACAAGCGACCAAATGTTCACAATAAGGCAACTGCTGGAAAAGAAGTGGGAATACGGGCGGATGGGTTCACCAACAGTTCGTTGACTTCAAAAAAGCCCATGACTCAGTCGCAAGACAAAGACTCTACCATGTTGTGGTTAAGCTGGGAATCCCAAAAAAAATACGCCGCCCTCATTCAAATTTGCATGAACAAAAACGAGGGGCGAGTTAGAATAGAAAACCACCTCTCAAAACCATTTGAAACCCGAGACGGACTAAAACAGGGAGATGGCCTATCACCGTGTCTTTTTAACCTTGTGCTCGAATATGTCATCAGAAAGGTATAAGACGACACCATGGCCGGATCATCCCTGAACGGGGTCACACAAGTGCTCGCATATGCCGATGACATCGCCGTTTTGGGCGATAGTCTGAAAACTGTAAGCAAAAACAGTGAAATCATCATGCAAGCGGCAGAAAACGTGGGTCTAGAAATAAATGAAGTTAAAACAAAATATATTATTATGGTGAGAGCTGGTGGACCTCAGGGGACACACAAACGTCGGGGGCAAGATGGATATTTGGAAAAGTTAAAGAATTTAAATATCTGGGAACGATACTGACGGCCAGTAACGAAATGTCGAAGGAAATTAACAAAAGACTACGCTCCTGCAACGCTAGTTGGCAGGCAGTGAGTAAACTGCTGTCACGTAGCATAAAGCTCCGTGTCTATAGAACCATAATCATGCCAATTGTTCTATACGGATGCGGGGTGCAGGTGGACCTAAGAGAACACACATAAACATCAGGGGCAAGATATTTGAAAAAGATAAAGAATTAAAATATCTGGGAACAATACTGACGATCAGTAACGAAATGTCGAAGGAAATTAACAAAAGACTGCATTCCGGCAACGCTAGTTGGCACCCAGTTAGTAAACTGCTATCACGTAATATAAAGCTCCGTGTTTATAGAACCACATATTCGAGAATAAAGTTTTAAGGAGTATCTTTGGCGGTAAATATGATGAGGAGGCAGGACAATAGAGGAAACTCCATAACCACGAATTAGAAGAGCTTTACTGCAAATCTAAAATAGTGAGAGTAATCAGGGTGCGAAGATTAAGATGGGCCGGACATGTGGCGAGAATGGGCAACGATAGGACCGTGCGTGGATTTCTTGACGGAAGACCAACGGGAAAAAGACTGGTAGGACGGCCGCACCGGAGATGAGATGTGAGGACAATATTAGGTTTGACCTTGAGGATATCGGAGCGGATGGTCAAGCGTGGAAGGAGAGTGTACAGGGCATGGATCGATGGCACAGGAGAGTTAGTGAGATCATGAACTTTCGGGTTCCTATAGGCCAATAAGTAGTAATTTGTTCTGTGACAGGAGGACCATACTTTTACTATCCACTGTTGCGGATTCGACCAAACAACCGGCGAATTCGCAATTAAATTAATTGTGGCACCACCTGAACCAGATATGTGGCATCACCGAAGCAATGTCAGCAAACAGCTGATATTGCCTCTTTGAATTAGTTCTGTTGGTTGTCGAAATGACAACCTTTTCGTTTATGTTATGCTAATTTCTCTTCCTTCTTTTTGTAACCGTCGAGCAGACCGTTTGAGTTCTTTGTAATCAGTAATATTTCCATCAATCAGAACAATAAACATCAATATTCTTAGACAAAAACAACCGGCGAGTAATCTCTTATTTTGGATTAGGATTATTTTTTGCGCACAGGTAATCTTTTGTCTATAGGTTTCAACTGATTAGCATTTGTTTCCAGCCACGGAAGCAACATCGCGGAACATCAAAAGGAGCACCGTGTTCGTGTTCTCAACGCAACCACGCCAAAAGCCCCAACGTGTTCAAAACGCGTGTGTTCAGAGCTTGTCTGACACACATATCTTTTTGGCCAGGAGACACCATCGTGTTCCTGACCGCGTGTATTCAACGCTTGTTGGATACACATCCGCATATACATCATAATCCACCAGAAGAATTAATCACGATCCTAGTATAAAGTCGCACTATTTTTGAGTTATTTGGGTTTTTATAAAATACTAGAATGTCCACACTTGTAGGTTATTTGTTGACTTATCCACATTATCACATCTAACGTAATATCTTTTATGCTAAAGGATTCTTGAATAACTGGTTTATCCAGTGGAAAAGGGGCGACTATATTTTAATGCATGCCGCTATTTGATAAAAAACTAAGTTACTTTTTGTTCTGTGGCAGAGAGGTAGGACAATGGTGGAAACTCCATAACCACGAATTGGAAGAGCTATACCGCAAACCTACAATTGTGAGGGTATTCAGGTCGCGAAGATTAAGATGGGCCGGACATGTGGCGAGAATTGACTACGATAGGACCGTGCGTAGGATTCTTGACGTAAGACCAATCGGAAAGAGACAGAGAGGACGACTCCGACGGAGAACCCTGTGCGTGAGACGGGGGGCGTCCAACCGGTGCGGGTTTTACACTGACTCACAATGCCTACGACGGAGATGGGAGGACAATGTAAGGTTTGATTTTGAGGAGATCGGATTAGATGGTCAAGCGTAGAAGGAGATTGCGCGGGACGGGGAGCGATGACGCAGCCGAGTCAGTGAGGTCATGAGCTTCCGGCTTCCTATAGGCCAATAAATAGTAATTTGTCCTGTGGCGGGAGGACCATACTTTTACTATCCACATTATCACTTCTAACGTAATAACTTTTATGCTAAATGACTCTTGGATAACTGGTTCACCTAGTGGAAAAAGGGCATGAGTATGATATACATCTTATATACGGAAAAGTTCGTGAGTGCGAGGGCAGCTGGGAGGCTTTATGCACAAAGGTTTCCTAAGGGGGGGCGTCCAACAGGTGCGGGTTTTACACTGACTCACAATGCCTACGACGGAGGTGGGAGGAGAATGTAAGGTTTGATCTTTAGGAGATCGGATTGAATTGTCAAGCGTGGAAGGAGATTGTGCGGGACGGGGTGCGATGACGCAGCCGACTCAGTGAGGTCAATAGTAATTTGTGTTGTAGCGGGAGGACCATACTTTTACTACCCACATTATCACTTCTAACGTAATAACTTTTATGCTAAATGACTCTTGGATAACTGGTTCACCCAGTGGAAAAGAGCACGAGTATGATATGCATCTTATTTACGGAGAAGTTTGTCAGAGTGCGAGGGCACCTGGAAGGCTTTATGTATAATGACAGATCTTAGAAAATCTCCAGAATGGTCTATGAACACATTTGAAATCGTTAGAGTATGTCGCTTTGTTTCAGTATCACTAGCATCCAAGGAATGTGGATTAGAGCTAGTAACAATCTGCAGTTTTTTCATACACGAAGACAGTCAGCAGCAGTTGCTCATTTCCAAGACGAATTCTGGGGATTGCCAAGAACTTACTTAGAAATGTTGGACAAGTAATCGTTCAACTTTAGAATAAGATTAACTTTGTCAATGTCTTCGAAGTCATTTCTAAAGTGTGACAAATCCTGCCATAAAACTGTTAAATATGGTACTTTTATCTGATGCTTGGCTAAATAACATCGAGAACATTAGTATATCTAGTTTCAATTATACAGTTATGTGTAAGCCGCTGAGCATTCGAGCACGAGTGAAGCGGTAACACAATGATTCAATAAATATTGCCAAATATTCGAGTAGAGGTGGTAATACTCCTCTACGCAACAGGCGGCGGCGTCAGAAATTGGTAATATTTATCTCCGGATGAAAAAATACTTGTATTTTTATGAACATTAAGCGCATCTATAGTAGCTCGTTTCAATGTAGTGTTGAAATCAAATCAGTAGTTTTCTGGTAACAAAAAAGTCTTATTATTTTTTTAAAGCACTAGAAACTTGCATACAGTCCCGGTGGTGTTGCACAGAAATTGAGTATTAAATTATTAGAAGCCTGGAATGGTATGTTTGTTTTTAAATAGTCACAAATTCTAAATCTGGTGCCCAAAAAAGGTTTCACAATTTTATAATTTATGTTTTCCTTGGGGATTACTTTTTCAGTGCCCTTTATAAACACCCGGAACACAACGCACGGCACAATGAACTTCGGATAAACAACTGACGTTACCATTCTCAAGATGTCACGCGACGGAACAAAATTACACAGAACTTCGCAATAATTTTATCCAACAAAAAGTAATTGAAGAAGTTAATACCACGAAATATAAAACCATCCTCCACTAATGGCAACGTTAAGATATCTTATTAATAACAATAATATTCGTCAATTTAGGAATAATCTAACAAAACTAATTTGCAACGTGCAGTGAATTTGTGTACTCACACTCTTGCGGATCCTATTAAAATGAAAGAAACAAAATATATAAGAATATTACTGCTGCGGTCATCGTAAAACAAGCAACGTACTTCAAATGCTGCGCATATAATATTCCTACATCAGTTGTTTGAGTAAACATGAGCCAGGTTCGAATAGGACCCAGCTAGGTGCAACAACAGTTTTGCTGGCAGACGAATTTCTGGTTTCCCTTTAAATCAACACGAAAGAGTAAATAAACAAAATTTCGGATTGCTGAGCGTGTAAACTTATTTATTCAACCGCACACCCTTCTCAGTTCGCAGCGTCAGTGTAAAAAGAAACCATTAAAAAATGAATGATCCTTCTCACTTTGTTTATAGGGTTCATTCAGTCAACCGCTGTCCAAGAGTTCAGTGGATTGAATTTTGACATTTAATATTAGAACAAAAATTACTCAATGGTGAGTGGAAGAAACGTGTAAAAATTATAATTGTACAAAATGTTATATTATTGGAAATAATATAAATGTTTTTTTCATTTTCTGTATGTATAATTTTAATAATTTTTAATGATACCCTTAAATGTCTTCACAGTAGGAGTGAAAGAGGAGGCACATTGATTTTAAATGATTTTTAACGAACTTTGAGGACACTTTTCTGTCCAAGCCGTAAATGCGAGTTGAGAAGCGCGTGTGGTGTTAGGGAAGTTAGTAAAAGCAGGGAAGAAAAGAATGTTTTCGAAGACAAAGAACTTCATAGGCCATTTATAAAATTACCTTGGGTTTCGGTTATCTTTCTGCTACTGTTTAAGAAACCATAAACAATTTCGAAGTAAACAGACAAAGGGACAACGATCACAAAGGCAAGTAGTTAATCCCATGTGGAAACATATCCAACGGCAAACTAAGATACTGAACGATAGCGTGGATCACGAGTATTCTACCGAAAAAAAAACTCGATTGATGCGGACAATACAAAAATAAACAAGATTCAGCTGAACAAACATTCATGATCACGACAGAATCACATGGTGCCCCAGCATCGGCGGCTTGTTTACACCATCGTTCGAACTCGACCCTGGTCACACGTTCTAAGAACAGCTCATGAGGACATGGATGTTCTTCGGTAAAAATTGTCGGCATAACAATTTGTAGGATTTCTTCATGTGATGTGATCTGATCGGCGTCAGATACAAAAGAAAAGTAGACAAACTAAAACAGGAGTTCCAGTTGATTCCCCTCGATTAATCAATTGATATGTTCTATGAACCGCTGATTAAGACTTTTAAGATAGAAAGTTTAAATGGATTTGGCTGGCGCTATTCAGTATTTTTATGAACATTATTCTGCCAGTAAAATATTGAGAGGAGGGGAATAATAGGCATTTTAAATGAAGTGCTAACACCTTATCGAAAACCGATTGGAGAGATCTGTTGACGTCCGGCGAGGTGCTTCCTCGGAATGAGGGAAGAGCGGGGACCTTTTATTATTTCTTTATTTAATATTGTATTTTAGAATATGGATTATTCTAATTTAAACTCTTTTTATTTAAGTAGTTTAGTCACGATGAGAAATGTTTATTTATATTTATTTCCTTTTGTTTATTTGTTGTCTTCTTAATCTTATCTTAATCAATCTCAACTACTTCTCTCTCACTGTGTATTACACATACTCAAAACTCAAAGTGAAACTACTTGAACTGCTTCTCAACTCGAACTGAACTCTTTCTCCTCTGAACTCTAACTCAAAACTAACTTTACAATTGAATTTTTTCTCTACTTATAGAACATTGTGTTCTAATTTACTGTAAATTATAATATGAACAAAACAAATTTTCTCAAGGTATTCCTTTAGTTTCTGTGACTTTTAAATTGAATAAAATTTGAACGAAAATCAAAGTGCTCTGTTTTGAAATAAAAAGGGGCAAGTTATGAAGAGGGGCAAATAAAAAGGGGCAAGTTATGAAATGTGCTGTAACTGGCAATATTGTGAATGTTTATGAATGGTATGTATTAAGTGAGAATGTAATATAAGTTAAGGGAAGTTTTTAAGACTGTGTAAAGAGATTCAGTGTTAAATTTAATAAAGGGTAGTATTCTGGAATACAACAGATCTCTTCGTTCGGCAATAGCGACGTTCTTTTCAGGAACCGAGTGTTATGTGCTTTATGGAAGGTGTTGATCGAGCTAATCAGTACGTATCACATTATAACATTCTTCACGAGACTACGAAGACAAAAAATCTACATTATATCGGGTTTTCCAATAGGAACTTGACAACTTTGAATTTAATTTGTGAACGCACCCTTTCACTAATCATCGAACTGTCACTGTCAATTTATTCAGTAAGCTCTGTGGGTTACTAGTTAGATGCGACAACACGGGCGCTTGTTAACTAATATTCCACCGTCTTCGAGATGGCGTGCTTATTCGACCGGGTTTGTTCATTTACTGTAACGGTGAAATTAGCCGTTACAAACAGGTTCGGTAGAGTTTGATTTTAGTAAATAAAAGTCAGTATGGTTAATTCTAACAAGCGGTTCGGTATAACTTGACTTTAATAAACAAAACGCAATATTGTTTGACTTCAATGAAAGGCCCAGAGTAATTAATCTTAATAGGCAAGATTCAGTACGATTTGATTTTAACACAGGGTTCGGTGTAATTGATCTTAATAAACTAAATGCAATATTGTTTGATTTCGACAAAAGGTCCAGAGTAATTGATCTTAATAGGCGAGATTCAGTACGATTTGATTTTAACACAGGGTTCGGTGTAATTGATCTTAATACAAAATGAAGCTGCGCGGTAAATCACAGTTATGTACTTATAAACGTATATGCCCCACAGAATCTACCGGCGAAGAAACGAAGTACACGTTCTACGAGACGCTAGAGGAAGTCCTTGATGGGATCTCATCATTCGATGCTAAAATCCTCCTCGTGGACCTCAACGCGAAAATTGGAAAGCAAGACATCTTCCAACCAACTATAGGTAAAGAAACCCTATACGACGTTTCAAATGATAATGGAATTCGAATTATCATGCTCGCAGCGTCAAGAAAACCTAACTGGGACGGTTTGCGAGATTTCTTCGCATCCTTTCCATGGTCGGAGGTACGCTTTCGAGACTCCGATGTTACCGGTTGTGCGGAGGAAGTAACAGCGATTATTATTCTCGGGACAGAGATTTACATTCCACGTTACATCAAACGAAGTTCATCTGATAAACCGTGGCTTGACAAAAAAAAGCAAGCAGATTACAGTGGCAACAAATAGAGCTTTAAAGCAATGGCGCTCCAATTCCACCCATGTTAACAGAACGAATTTTGCTAGAATCAGAAACACGTGCAACCAGGTCGAGGATACCGCGAAGAAAGCTCACAACGACAGAGTGACTAATAGACTCCTTCGATGCTCGACTGGTTCGCGCTCCTTCTGGTCAATGGCAAAAGCTGTCAGCAATAACTTCGCGTCCTCCTCTTTCCCTCCGTTGTTGGCAGACAGCGGGACGTTAGTCACAGTTTCAAGGGATAAAGCTGAAGTGTTCGCGAATTTATTTTCCGCGAATTCAAACCTCGATCCCGAACTTTTGGAGGCACCTGTGATCGCGCCGGTGCGGTCTTCCATGCTGGATGTGAGATTTCGCCCGTGCAGTATTCAACGCATTGTACGTGAACTGGACTGTAGGAAGGCAACAAGCCCGGATAGAATACCAGCAAAAGTCCTTAAGAACCGTACTCCAGAACTATCGCCGGTTCTTGTCAGACTCTTCCGCTTATCTTATGCACGGAGGACCTTTCCTGCCTGCTGGAAAATCGCTCGGGTTCAGCCAATCCCAAAGACGGGAAAAAAGTGTATCCCACAAAATTACCAACCCATAGCATTGATCTCTATGTTATCTAAGGTGATGGAAAAAGTCATCAATACTGAGTTAATTAAGTATTTGGAGTGCAACGGACTTCTGAATTCGTCAATACGGATCCCGTGGCAGGCTGTCCACGGGAGACCTTTTGACACTTATAACCGATATATGGACATCTACGATTGAGCGGCATGATGAGTCAAGGGCGGCCGCATTGGATATCTCCAACGCTTTTGACCGCGGCTGGCACGGGGCATTGCTGAGCAAACTTCGTTCATATAGACTTTTCCAGCAGCTTTGCGACTGGACGAAGATCTTCCTCGAAAGTCGATCGATCCGGGTTATTGTGGCAGCGAGTGTTCGGATCTGTACCTTGTTAATTCTGGGCTGCCTCAAGGTTCTATTTTGGCTCCAACCTTGTTTTTGTTTCACATAAATGATTTGTTGGAGGCAAGGGATAACAAAGTGTTCAGTTTTGCGGATGACAGTACGCTTGTTTCCTCCTTTTCGAGTGTTCGGCCGATTGGTGCACCTATTGACTCTCCAAATCAGGATCTGGATAAGGTCTTGCAATAGAAAAAGACCAATCTCGGCGACTTCAATGCAACGAAGAAACAATATACAACATTCACAAAGAAACACAGTCCCGATCTAGCTCCAGTTGAGTTTTTCTTGTCCCTAAGGGTCAAATGGCGCGGTTTTAACCGCATTAACGCCATCCAAGCGGCCGTGGCAATAACTTTAAAGGAGGCCTGTGGCGTTTCTAACAGATACACACATAATATGAGCAAACAGTGAAGAACACTGATAGGAAATTCGAATAAGAAAAGCATCAGAGCCGTATACCATAGCGATAACATAACAATTCCACATCAGTTGAGTGTACTTGAGTTTACAAATCAAATTCGTACACGCGGCCAGTAGCGTGATGCCTCAATGCTTCGCTTTTGACCCGTTTCATCGTATGTTCAATTCATCTTCTTCACTATCCTTGCTAAAGGCGACAATCCTCTCGTGCGATCTGAACACACAGCATACACTCTCCCATAGTAAACAAGGCTCTATTACTACGATCACGGCTTCCGCGTAGAGCACCGGCACACTCGCCTGCTCCGACGTCCTCTCGCTCGCTCGCTCCGCCGTTCGCACACGAAGTTGATCGTAACAAAGTTACTGACGAGGGAGTAGTGTGGTGTTTCTAACAGATACACACGCAATATGCAAGCAAATAGTGAACCACGCCGATAGGAAATTCCAATAAACAAAGCATCAGAGCCGTATACCATAGCGATAACATAACAAATCCTAATCAGTTGAGTGTACTTGAGTTTAGAAATCAAATTCGTACACGCGCCAGTGGCCTGATGTGTTGAGCATTGGTTCCATTTTTGGTGATTCTAACCGTCATAGCGTCGGTTCGAATCACACGTTCTTCACAATCGTCTTCACTAGGCCCGCGGCGAAGTATTCTAGTGTTCGTGCCGGGCATTGAAGAGTCGTTGGAAAATATATATAGATGATCATGGAAAGTATTTTAAAGAATATTAAAAATTGTTTACATGTATTGTTATAATAAATCTTTTAAAAAATATATATACTTTTCATGACATTTGGGACATACTCTGTATTTGCGGGGAAGCAGGTTTCTGGTACATCCACCACAAGAATGAGCCTCAGAACCATAACAAAATACCACTAAGAGAAATTTAATACCACATACAGTTTTCCAAACGCAAATTGCCAGAGGTGTTATGTTATAGACGACAAAGTGAGTTGGCCAACTTCCTAGTCAATCACCCTTAAATCGCTATTTCCCGTTTTATTGTCATAACCCATCTGTTGTAAGTCTAAGTCCATCTAAATTAACTTACTCATGCCTTGTATATGTGATGCATATATGTCACAGTAAATATGATTAATGTGCTGATTATGTATAATTGCCGGTTATTATATCCGGTTGACAACTAAATAATTGCCGATTTCACATATAGATGTCCTTTGGCAATATTTTTTAATGGCTTCTGTCAATTACGAATTTTTTCCTTTTGACATTTGTTAGCTGTCAGTCTTACTTTGCTTTAGAAGCAAATTGCGCGAATTTTTGTATAAAGGTACAAAACAGGCATTTTCATTATATTTTACTTTTTTATTTCCGTAAAAGAAAGAACGCATGGTAAGCTGCTAAAGAGTTACGTGATGTCTATGGTGAAGAACCTTTAAGAGAAAGACAGTACCGGAATTTGTTTGACAAATTTCGTTCCGAAGATTTTTCATTGAAAGATGAACAACGATCAGGTCGATCAGGTGAGCGTGATGATGATCAAATTGAAGCCCTAATCAAGTCGGATCACTACAGAGATAGCAAACAAGTTAAATCTGTCACACACGATTGACAAACATTTAAAACGTATGAAACTCATTAAAAAGCTTGTTGTTTGGGTTTGACATGATTTGAAAAAATTAATTTCACAAAATGCATCACCGCTTGCAATTTGCATCTTAGACGCAATGAATCCGACCCTTTCTCGAAACGAATCATCACTGGCAATGAAAAATGGGTTGTTTAAGGTAACATCAATCGAAAACGATCTTGGTCCAGGCTTGATGAGCCAGCACAATCCACTTCAAAAGCTGATATCCATGAAACGAAGATTTTACTCTTAATTTGGTGGGATTGGAAAGGTGCAGTGCATTTTGAGCAACTTCCAAGGAATCAAACGATCAATCCGGATGTGTACTGCCAACAACTGGACCGATTAAATACAGCGATCAACGAAAAACAGCCAGAGTTGTTCCATCAAAAAAGTGTCATTTTTCACCAGGACAACGCAAGGCCAGACGCATCTTTGGTCACTCGCCAAAAATTATTGGGGCTTGGTTGAGAATTGATGCTAGATCCACCATATAGCCCTGACCTTGCTCCATTAGATTACTGCCATACCGGTTGATCTACCTTTCCGGAACATATACTGCGATTCAGAGGGCCCCGATGCCCCCTCAGTGAATTGTTCCAGGCGAGTGGCAATTATTCGCTCCAGCAGTTTTCCTGTTGTGTCCAACATGCACAGCGGACTATAAGACGACGGCGCCTCTGGATTCTTGACACCTTTATTATAAGCACAAGCCGCTGTTTTTTCCATCGTTTAGGAAATTGTCCTGTTTGAAGGCAGGTTGTGAAGAGACTGCTGAAGACGTCCAGCTTTTTTGTTAAAGCAGTCTTCACTACAGCGTTAGGGATACCATCCAGTCCCGGGGTCTTGTTTTTTTTTTTGACAACCCTTGCAGCCAAGAGCACCTTTTCGGTGGTTACGGGAGGTATCTCTCCTTCAATGATACTCCACTCCTCTTGCACTCTCAACACCTCATCACACTGCGGAAAGAGCACAGGAACGATTCTTGCCATGTCAGTTTTAATTTTTTGCATTTGACTACTGTTGTTCTGTAGTCTTTTCATGACTATTCTGTAGGCGCTGCCCCATGAGTTGTTATTTAATTCATCCCTTAGGGAGCAGAACGCGTCATATTTACTTTTGTGGATTACATTCCTCAACTCTTTCCGTTTGTTGACGAATTCCGCATGCAACTGTGGGTAGGTGTTACGGTTTCTTGCTCTTTGTTTCAAGCGTCGTAACCTATTGCACTCCTGCCTCACATAGCCGATTTCTGAGTTCCACCAATACACTGGTTTGACAGCCCCTGCTGGTTGTCTTTTTCGTGGCATAGAAGCATCACATGCGGTAGTTAAAAACTTCAAGATTTTTCCAGCCTGCCTGTTCGCATCAGTCTCTGCGTCAAACTGTGCGATTTGGTCTTCCAGTATATAATCGAGCAGTTCCGCATCGAGGTCCTTCTCTTTCCACCCATTTTTTTGGGCTTTCTTCGCCAATTTGCCAGTGATGAATCCCCTATGCGGTAATATTTCGTACACCACGGCTTGGTGGTCACTATGGGTGTGGGTGTCCAAAACTCGTCACTCCATACATCTTGCCAATATGGAGCTGGCAAATGTGATGTCGATTTTGGACCGGCCTCTCTCGTTTATGAAGATTTCATCAATACCATCATTAAGTAACATCACATCTAGGACTACGAAGGATTCAAGTAGTGCCTGGCCTCTGCTGTTGGTCCTTGTGCTTCCCCATTCGACTGCCCAAGCGTTGAAATCTCCAGCAACTATAACAGGGCTCTTATCTCTAGCTTCTTGTGTTATTCTTTCCAAAAAGCATTTGAAATATACTATTTCCCACCTTGGCGGAGCGTAACAGCAGTAGAAATGAATTCCTCTGATCTTGGCATAGGCAATTTCTTCCAGCCGCTGGACAGTTCTGCATTCCATGGGGGAATTTCCAGTTGTCCAGATGGCCGCTGTTCCGCTGCTGCCTTCCTCACATGTAATAGTACCAGAGCCAGGCATCCTATACTGCTCATTGATGAGTACCACGTTGGCACCATATTCCTTAACCGTCTGGGAAAGGAGATCTTGTGCGGCTGCACAACGGTTTAAGTTAATTTGAATGCACTTAAACCGGTCCATTTTTATCGAGAAGATTGGACATCGCGTTTTTAAATGCTCGGCATTTGTAACTCCCTGTTGAGTGGTAGTTACCGCCTTCGCATCCTGATACGCAGAACATGCATTTGGGTTGTGCTTTACAGCCCATTGCTTTGTGACCTTTTTCGCCGCATTTCAAACTATTTTCTGAACGATCTTCTTCGGATTTGCAGGATTTCGCGACATGTCCGTATTGCCAGCATCTGAAACATCGTGTGGATGAAATGTGTTCTCGCAGTGTGCATCTCACCCATCCCACCCGTAGGAAACCTGTAGCCAGCAACATGCTAGCCTTTTCTATTGGTAAGCGGATCATGGCAGCCTGCGTGTCATCTGGTTTTCTTCTTTAACTCTTTACGCTTCTTTTGGGATCGCGTTCAGCGCATGGAACTCTATAGCGATCGCTGTGTGGAGATCCATCTGTTTGCTTGGGATCCCACAGTATAAGTTTGTCGCGCGAACCGATAGTGAAGAAGCTTTCATATTAAGCAAAGCTCCAGGCCGACGGAAACTCGAAGGAAGACTAGTCGGGTGTTCATCAATGGTGAAGGGATATAGGGTCCACGAAAGGGACACAGGAAATATCGAAGAAACAAGGGATGTGTCAAACGTGGAAGAAATAATGACTAGAGGCACAGTACATATAGGCATCGACTATGCGCATCCGAAGGAAGAACACCAGGAACCAACGAGTCATTAGGAAAGAACGGGTCTATAAAAAAAAAAACACGAGATGGGACCGCCGACGGGACGTGCACCAGGAAGAACGGGCGTTTAATTGACCGAGGAAGTTATACCGATACGTATCCACCTCAACCATCGCTTCAGACCATGCATCGGGCGTGAAAATTCGTCACGACACGAAGGGGCGTCGCAGGAGAACGAGGGAAGACAAGACGGGGAAAACGTGTTCGATCAAGAGGGCGAATAAAGCCGGGATGAGAAAAAACCAGTCGATAGGTCATTGGTGCCGGTCGACAAATCTGCACGAAGTGAGGTAGGCGCGAATCAATCTGAGATTCACCCAGATGACCACCTGGAGGACGACGAGGAACTTACGGAAGCGAGATTTGTTGAAGAATTAGCTTTCATGGCCGATATTAATTTTGAAGAGGCGATCCGAGGCACGGAAGCGCGAGATTGGAAGTGGGCAATAGCCAAAGAGGTACGCTCCCAGCTAGAACATGGAACATGGGAAATTCTAAAGCGACTTGAAGAGGCGAGTGATAGGTTCCAGGTTTTATCTTGAAAAATAAGATGAACTCTGAAGGACAAATTAAGCGCAAGAAGGCGCGAATTGTGCCCAGGGGATTTTCACAAATACCTGGACATGATTTCGACGAAACATTCGCTTCAGTAACGAAACGGAGATCCGTCAGGCTTCTAGTGGCATTGGCAGCAGGAATGGGGGTGAAGATTCACCAGGTGTATACTGTCACGGCGTATTTACACGGCGACATCAACGAGAAATTATATATGGAGAGCACAGAGATGTTGAAAGGACCGCTGGTACACATAACCCGGACAGAGCGAAGGGACTTATAGCGTTTGCGATGATAGTGAAGAACATGTGATTCGAACTGACGCGCTATGACGGTTAGAATCACTAAAAATTTAAACCAATGCTCAACACATCAGGCCACTGCCGCCTGTACGATTTCTAAACTCAAGTACACTCAACTGATGTGGAATTATGTTATTGGCTTCGTATACGACTGATCCTTTTGCTTATTCGATTTTCCTTCGGTGTTGTTCTTCACTACTTGCTTGTATATATAATGTGTGTATCTGATAGAAACGCTGAAGGTCCTCTCCGAAGGTGACAAAGTGGGTAAAATAATCAAGGCGCTTTACGGAGTAAGGTAATCTGGCGAAATATGGTATAAGCTTCTATGCCAAGTAATAAAGAAATTGGGGGGGGGGGGGGGGGGGGGGGGGGGGGGGGTTATCATCATCATCGGCACTACAACCGGGATCCGGTCTTGGCCTTATTTAGCAAGTCTCTCCACCGGTATCCGGTCCTTATCCGAGACTTGTTAATTGTCTATAATAATTTGTTTTTCTGGGTAAGTTTATTAGCCTTGCCCCAACCTTTCGCAGGATGTTCCTAGTTTGCACTACCACATTAATTAGGTGTTATCATTCGAAAAGTTAGTTACATCACGCAATTCATGAGATCGTGGTGCACGTATGGGAGCAAGAAGAGATGCCGGAAGATTGGCGTCGTGGTATAATTTGCCCCATACATAAGAAGGGAGATATCACACTGTGCAGCAGTTATAGGGGTATAACAATGTTGAGTACCACCAATAAGATACTCTCCTATATCCTACAAGATCAGATAGCCCCATACACTAAAACCATCATTGGTCAATGTCAATGTGACTTCATCCCAGGCAAATCAGCGATTGATCAGATATTCACTCTTACGCAGGCGATGGAAAAATGTCTGGAATTTAAGATTCCATTATATTATTTATTTATAGACTTTAAGGCCGCCTACGATAGCATAGCCAGGGTAGAACTATATAATGCCATGAGAGAGTTCGGCATTCCAAACAAATTGATACGACTTTGTAGGTTGACCATGACCAACGTAACTAGTCAAGTAAAAATAGCGGGATTGCTGTCCAAACCAATGAACATGTTTAATGGACCCCAACAAGGGGACGGTCTGGCCTGCCTTCTCTTCAACCTTGGAAAGAGCAATCCGTGACTTTGGCGTTACAACTAGGGGGACTATTATCACCAAGTCCAGCCAGATACTTGCCTACGCAGATGACATCGACATCATCGGTAGAACCGAACCGGATGTCCGACTCCTTCACCCAGATCGAGCAGGCGGCACAAAAACTGGGTCTGTACATTAATGACGGGAAAACTAAGTACATGGTGGCAACTTCTGCGAAGAGAAGACCTAACGTTGGTCAAACTATCGGGGTAGTGGAGCACGAATTTGAAGTAGTGCAATCCTTTAACTACCTTGGGTCAATAGTATCAGCCGATACCAATATGGAAGAAGAAATACGCGAAGGGCTGATCAAATCCAACAAAGCCTACTATGGTCTATCAAAGCTCTTTAAATCCCAAAATTTATCCAAAACATCCAAGCTTCTACTGTACAAGACCATGGTCTTACCAGCACTTATCTATGGATCCGAGACCTGAGTGCTCAATAAAAGGCACTCTGAAGTCTTAGCCGCGTTCAAGAGGAAGGGCTTAAGGAGAACTGTTGGCCCCGTATGTAAGGGAGGACGAGTCCAAAGACGCTACAACCATGAGTTGTATGCGATCTACGTTTAAGCTAATATTGTAAAAAAAAAATTAAGCTCGATGGACTCCGGTGGGCGGGACACCTAGCTCGAATGAACGAAGGGGAACCTGCCCGGAAAGTCCTTCGTGGCAGGGTGTATGGAAGGAGACAGCGCGGGAGACCTTGTCTGCGATGGACGGATGGCGTATACCAGGACGCCCAGAGCCTGGGACTGCCAAACTGGATGACATCGGCTCGAAATCGGGACCGGTGGAGAGATTTGTTAAATAAGGCCAAGACCCGATCCCGGTTGTAGTGCCGATGATGATGATTTGAAAAGTAATGAATAAATTTGTGGTAAAGGCTTAGCTTTCTTGGACTATTTCAAGGACACTTCCCTCCACCAGTAGTAAGGGGTCCTCAAAAATTAGTCATTTTTAGTTGTTTGAAAAGCATCTTGTGGCGTTTCTAACAGATACACACACAATACACAAGCAAATAGTGAAGAACACCGAACGAAAATCGAATATCGAATAAGAAAATGCATCAGAACCGTATACCATAGCGATAAGATAACAAATCCGCATCAGACGAATGTACTTGAGTTTAGAAATCGAATTCGTACACACGGTTGTGGCCTGATGGGTTGCGCTTTGGCGATTCTAACTGTCATAGCATCAGTTCGAATCACACGTTCTTCACTGTCGTCGCAATACGCTATAATCTCCCTCATCAACGGCAAGGGGTTTCCAAGTTGAATATTTTCAGTTTCATAATATTTAACCTGCGCCAGCAACAAGGTATGCCCAAGGCTAGCTATTTGCAATGGTTTCATGACCACTTCCGCCACCAGCGGTAAGGTTATTTATATTCAGGAAAAGGAGAACCATTTTCCCTTATTAATGAAAAAGGGCGCTTCGCAAGCTTAAAGCTCCATAGTTGAAACAGCAACAAATACCATGTAATATTGAACAGTTGGTATATGACGCTTGAACACAACGAACTCGCCAGCAGAAAGGGGTTCAGATTTCCTTGAATTATTATTTTTATTTCAGACATTTTCAGACCCCAGTTACACATTATTTACAGATACAATCCACTGGAAGGATTTGTGGGGAACACAGACACCGTCTGCGCATAAACTGTTAGGTCTCTTGCAATATAATAAGAGCATTAACGCCACGTTATGTATTTTGCCCCAAAACGTATGTTCAGTGGCATAAAAATGATTGAAATTGTCTCGTACTTTGCATTTACATTTTTAACGAAGGATACGGGAGTATCCCCCAAATGTTGCACATGATGAAAATATTAATTACCATTGCGGATGAATCTGGGATTTTGATTGCCGATGCCCGATCCTTCGAAGCCTCAAAGTAACGAATCGGGAGAATAGTGCGATTGGCGCTCAAACCAAGAATACTGCTTTGAGGAGGAAGTTTGACTATATGAGGCAGAAATGGCAGATTAGTGGTTGGATTCGTAAACGCAATTTATTCACTCAGAAAGGAACGGGGGTACCAACCTAGAAAGTTAGAGTGGTCAGGTATAGTGAGTTTTGGTAAGGGTATTGAAAAGTTGCGTGAATTGGGGGTAGCAGCCCAGAAAGTTGGAGTGGTTAGGTTTAGTTCGTATCCGAGACGATGACCTATAACTTATTCCGAACTGGATGAAGTTTTTGGGGTCATTTCTGAGATTGATGTGTTTTGGTAAGATAGTTGCGATAAAGGGTATTGAAAAGTTCCGTGAATTGGGGGTAACACCCTAGAATGTGGGATTGGTCAGGTTTAGTTCGATTCCGAGACGATGACCCATAACTTATTCCGAAGTGGAAGAAGATTTTGTGGTCATTTCTGAGATCGGTCTGTGTTTTGGTAGGATAGTTGCGATAAAGGGTATTGAAAAGTTCTGTGAATTAGGTGTAACAGCCTAGAAACGTGGAGTGGTCAGGTATAGCTCGATTCCGAGACGATGACCCATAACTTATTCCGAACTGGAAGAAGATTTTGGGTTTATATTGGAGATTGGTCTGAGTTTTCGCAATATAGTTGCGATAATTGGTATTGAAAAGTTCCGTGAATTGGGGGTAACAGCCTAGAAAGTTGGAGTTGTCAGGTATAGTTCGATTTCGAGACGATGATCCATAACTTATTTCGAACTGGAAGATTTTGGGGTCATTTTGGAGATTGGTTTGAGTTTTGGTAAGATAGTTGCGATAAATGGTATTGAAAAGTTCCGTAAATTGGGGGTAGCAGCCTAGAAACGTGGAGTGGTCAGGTATAGCTCGATTCAGAGACGATGATGCATTACTTATTGCGAAGTGGAAGATTTTGTTGTCATTTCTGAGATTGGTCTAAGTTTTGGTAAGATAGTTGCGATAAAGGGTATTGAAAAGTTCCGTGAAATTGGGTTAGCAGCCTAGAAGGTTGGACTAGTTAGGTTTAGTTCGATTCCGAGACGATGATCCATAACTTATTCCGAACTGGAAGAAGATTTTGGGGTCATTTTTGAGATTGGTCTGAGTTTTGGTAAGATAGTTGCGATAAATGGTATTGAAAAGTGCCCAGAATTGGGGGTAACAGCCTAGAAAGTTGGAGTGGTCAGGTTTAGTTCGATTCCGAGACGATGACCCATAACTTATTCCAAACTGGATGAAGATTTTGGGGTCATTTTGGAGATTGGTCTGAGTTTTGGTAAGATAGTTGCGATAAAAGGTATTGAAAAGTTCCCTGAATTGGGGGTAACAGCATAGAACATTGGAGTGGTCAGGTTTAGTTCGATTCTGGAACGATGACCCATAACTTATTTCGAAATGGATGATTTTGGGATCATTTCTGAGATTGATGTGTTTTGGTAAGATAGTTGCGATAAAGGGTATTAAAAAGTTCCCAGAATTGGGGGTTACAGCCTAGAAAGTTGGAGTAGTCAGGTATAGTTCGATTTCGAGACGATGATCCATAACTTATTTCGAACTGGAAGAAGATTTTGAGGTCATTTTTGAGATTGGTCTGAGTCTTAGTAAGATAGTTGCGATAATGAATATTGAAAAGTTCCGTGAATTGGGGGTAACAGCCTAGAAAGTTGGAGTGGTTATAATATATAACTTATTCCGGTCGTTGCGTAGGAAGCGAAGCTTGTGCTTGTGTCATGGGGGGAAGTAAGTTGCAAAAGCAGGACCCACGAAATCAAGAGAAATGAGGTGAATTAAATGCAAGGCAGGAACAATACTGGACCCAAAACGTAGCCCTGTGATATGTTCATGTTAACGGGAGGTTCCCATCTCAAGACCCAAAAATGACAGTTTTCTTGAATTTTTTTCTCAAAGACGGAAGCAAATATCAATGTCAAATTTTGTACACATATTTATCAAGTTTTTATGTGTACACAAAAAAATTGTTCGTGAAGAATATTAAAAATTGTCAATTTAATAGATGGCGTAGTGTGACGATTCGAAAAAAGGTACCCAATCGGTCTCCATCGTAGCGTTGTTTGCAATCGTCTGTAATCATACAACAAAAAGATTTTTGAAATTATATATATTTGCTGGTCTGAAATATTTTCAAGGAAAAAAAATCGAAAATAAACAAAATGGCGGACATGCAAACTTTAGGTACTGATTTTTGCTCTAACGTTAAATAGAAAAAAAAATTATGAAAAATAGAAAAAAAAAATTATGAAAAAATCATCTACATCTATGTTCAGACTCCAATAAATTTAATTTACTCAAAAATAAATAAAAAGCCGATCCATCAAATAGTTTTTGAATTATCGTGGAGACCAAAGTAAAAAGCATGCTTTCATGAAAAACGCATTTATAAATTTGATAACACAGCACGTGGTCAACAACAAATAGACGCTACTTTCTAAGACCATGAATATACATGTATGTAAACGCGAGCTAAAAAAAAAAGCCGATGCATTGAGTAGTTTTTGAGATATCGTGGAGACCATTGTCAAGAACGGCCAATAACCTTGCCCGGAAAAACAAATCATTATGGAAGATTTAACAATAGGACTTGCTAAATAAGGCCAAGACCGGTTCCCGGTTGTAGTGCCGATGATGATGATGATTGTCAAGAAGATGGTTTTGAGAAAAACGTTTTGAAAGTTTCAAAATGCTATACGAGGGTGGGGTAATACAAGAAGAGCACAAACAAAGCTTCTTACAAACATCACGATTTAACAACTCATACGGCAGACAACTTTCTGTTACTATTCCGCAGATCTTCAATCAAGTACTCAGATAACTACTCAATATATCTTCTGATGGCCCGAGGAAAAAACTACTAAGAAATCAAGTGTTAAATCTCAATTAAAGAAAAAGAAAAAAGAATAGAAAATACAAAAGAAGAGGGGAATATTTTGAATGTATACTCTTTTTAAAAAATTTCGCTAAAATGTGTAAATATCGGGTTTTCCAATAGGGACTTGACAACTTTGAATTTAATTTGTGAACGCACCCTTTCGCGGTGGCCATATGAACGAAGTCGAGTTCCATTCATAAATGTTTTGATTGGACTTCAAGACGATAATACATTTTTTGAAATATCTCAAATGGTTTGCGTTTTATTTAAAAAAAAAAAAGTCCCTATTGTAAAACCCGATATTTAAATTAAACAACCTTCTGAAGAAAAGCCTTTCTAAGCTTCGCAGATTTTCCTATGTAAACAAAACTTTATATGTACTAAATAAATAAAATGAATGAATGGGTGAAAAGTCGGCATCAGCAGGTCTAATTACTGTCAGGTTCTATAGTACTATGTCTCGATATCTTGTATATACATTTTCAGGTCGATTTCTCTGTTAGTATACATTTGAGAGCCTACTGCACCCCTCGAAGTGAAGAATAAACTACCTCACTTGACCTCGTTATTCTCTATCTTTTTTATAAAATTTAATTCGCAAAAACGGTTTTGGAGACTTATTCACACTGGCTATCAAAAAATGAAAAAAAATCGATTTTTAAAAGTTCTTGATGGTAACCTCCCCTTAAAGAATCTTATACTGCACCTAATAATATCTACCTTCAGTCTTTACGGCCTCTTATCAAAATGGGATTTTAATTAGTCGAACACACCATGAAAACCTTTTTTTCCAATTTTCTTAACCAACAAAATGTGATTCACCATCTTGAATGCCATACATTTTCCCATTGAAAATTATATAGAAACAATACAAAAAAAAAGCATACTGTGTTGAAAATCTCCCTCGATTCAAATTTAATTAGTCAAAAATGGTATCAGCGTATTCGAATTAGGTTTTTCCATGGGGCCGCGCTTGACAAAAAAAAAACGTCTCGGATTCGAGCACAGTATTATAATTAACAAAGCAGTAGTGAACGGTAATGATAAATGTCGAGTTGTAAAAGAGTAGGTAATTCAAAACTGGTAATTTTATTTATTATACGTTTTACTACTGCTCATGCAATTAGATGCGAGTGTCAGAATAGTAATTGCATTACATTTTTATTGCTGCATTATGTCCTTTACATTTAGAATTTGAAAACAAAACGAAGACGTCGGCGACGGCGACGGGCACCAAGGCGACAGCGGTAATTATAGATGTTTGGAACACTTACGTCGCCGCGTGTCTTGAAACTTGTGGCTCATTTTATAAACTCCTTTGACGCTTCATATGGACAATTTGATTTTGAATTTTTATTGTAATTGATTCTTTTATGTGGAATAGGAAAGTGATATGGTTTTAGGCTCTCGGTGGCACAGTTTTTATGCAATGGGTGAGCAATCGGATTATAGGTTTGCAATTGAGTATTTAATATGAGAATCGGTTTTAGGTTCAGGTATGAGTACGGTTTTAGAAGCACTGCAATACTAATAGAAAGCAGTACTGATGAGACGTCCATAAAGATGCTTTAAACTGCTTCACGACTCATTAATGCCATACCATGTGTAGCAAGTAATGCCAAGTAACCCGATGCGAATGGTAATGTCAAGATCCCATACAATAATTACATTTTTAAAATTGTAGTTTTATTGCTTCATTGTATCCTCTATATACAGGATTTGGAAACAGAATGAACACTTCAGCGACGCGAGCAAAGTGGAATGCGATAATTGAGGATCTTTGGGATAATTGTGTTTTTGAAAATGTAATTCAGTTTACAACTAGTAATCATAGAATGGAATGTTACAGACATTTATTAACACCGCTGGAATTTTATATGGATTTTTTTACACCAACATGCAGAAAGGGGCACATTGAAGTGCCCTTAAATGCCAGAGCACCGAAGGAAAAGTTAGTTTTGGGTTTTTAATTGGCATTTTAGTTTTGAATAGAGTTGGGCTTTAGCCAACAACATTTGTATGAAATAGGTGAACGATTGGATTACAGGTTTGCAATTGAGTACTTAGTATGGGATCGATTTTAGGTGCAGACATTGGAGATAAGGACGGTTTTAGGAGTAATACAATGCACATTAAAATCAACATTGTTGGCGCTTATAAATGCAATTTAGACTGCTTCCCGAAAGAGGATTATCGGGCTCATTAATACAACACCAGATGAAGTAAGTAATGCCAAATATCTGTAGTCAAAATGCAGTGCTGAAATCTGATGGGACACTTATATCTTTAGAAGTTTCCTTAGCTAAGAGTTCAGGAAGCCATCAATAAATGTTACAATAAGTATAAATAACAAATATTAAGTGTTGTAAAAAGTGGCCAATGTTGTGCAGTGGAGAGTACAATGGACACACCTTCTAAAGATATACGAATAAAGCTCAACACAGACACAGAGCGTATGTTATACCAGCGATTAACTGATGAACATATGCTATACAAACAAGAAAAGCAAGAGCGGGAAAAAATGCAAGGCCTTGTAGATAACTTGAAAAGTAAAATAGAAATACTACAACGACAACTGAAATGCATGGTTGACACAAAATCTGCTATCCCCTTTTCATAAAATATGTAACATCCTCCTCCACGTGTAGATTATTGCACTGATGAGGAATAACTAGCGAAAGAAACAGAGTGGATTAGAACCAAGGCGAGGAAAAAAAGAAAGTTGAACACCTGCCACACTCTCACCACAAGGTAAAGAAGAAACAACGATAAAAGAAAATGTCAAAAAAGTTCCCTCACCACCACCCATCATAGCGAATGGAGTGAACAACTATCAACATTCCTATGACGTCTTAACGTCAAAACAAAATGATAGCACATTTACAATAAAAATACTGAACGGCGACAGTGTCAAAATAAATGGCCGTAATGACGAAGCATTTGGCGCAAGGCTAATAACTTTGCCCGGAAAAACAAATTATTATTATTATTATTAATTGGCCTGTAGGAACCCGGAAGTTCATGACCTCAGTAACTCGACTCCGCCATCGTCCCCTGTCCTGTGCACTCTCCTCCCACGCCCGACCTTCTGATCCGATCTCAAGGTCAAACCTAACGTCCTCCCATTTCCGTCGCGGCCGTCCTACCGGGGTCTTTCCCGTTGGTCTACCGTCAAGAATTCTACGCACGGTCCTATCGTTGCCCATTCGCGTGTCCACGTATCCGGCCCATCTTAATCTTCGCGACTTGATTACTCTCACTATGTAGGTTTGTGGTATATATTTTCCGCGAATTCAAACCTCGATCCCGAACTTTTTGATCTCGTCGGTACGGTCTTGGATGCGGGATATGAGTTTTCGTCCGCGCACTATTCAACGCATTCTACGCGAACTGGATTGTAGGAAGGCAACCGGCCCAGACGGAATACCAGCAATAGTCCTTAAGAACTGTGCTCCAGAACTATCGCCGGTTCTTGGCAGACCCTTCCGCTTAACTTATGCACGCAGGATCTTTCCTGCCTACTGGAAATTCGCTCGAGTTCAACCAATCCCAAAGACGGGAAAAAAGTGTCTCCCACAAAATTACCGTCCGATAGCATTACTGTCTATTTTATCTAAGGTAATGGAAAAAGTAATCAATACTGAATTGGTTAAGTATTTGGAGAGCAACGGACTTCTGAATGATCGTCAATGCGGATTCCGTAGCAGACGGTCCACGGAAGACCTCTTGACACTTATAACAGATATATGGACATCTGCGATCGAGCGGCATGGTGAATCAAGGGCGATCAAATTGGATATCTCCAAGGCTTTTGACCGCTTCTGGCGCGAGGCATTGCTGAGCAAACTTCGTTCATATGGACTTTGTCAACAGCTTTGCGACTGGACGAGGAACTTCCTCGAGAATCGATCGATCCGGGTTGTTGTGGGCGGCGAGTTTTAGGATCTGTATCCTGTTAATTCAGGGGTGCCTCAAGGTTCTATTTTGGCTCCAACCTTGTTCTTGCTTCACATAAATGATTTATTGGAGACAACAGATAACAACGTGTTCAGTTTTGCGCGTGATAGTATGCTTGTTTCCTCCTTTTCGAGTGTTCGACCGATTGGTGCATCTGCGTTGCACCAAGTGAGATGTAGACAGACAGATAATCAGGGTCAAGGAAGAATCCTGTAGTGGGGAATTGCCAATCTCGTCGACTTCAATGCAACGAAGACACAATATACAACATTCACAAAGAAAAGTGGATCATCGGATCCACAGCTGATGATGAGTGGCCGGGTCCTCGAAGTCTGTGGGAATGTATCATGGCATAAATACGTGTCGAGCATTGCCAGGTCAGCCTCAGGAAAACTGAGCTATCTTTTTAGAGCCAAGAAATATTTTACTCCGGCCCAACTTCTTCCCCTATATAAATCCCAAATTAGACCCGCGCTCGAATATTGCTCTCATGTTTGGGGCTCCGCTCCTAAACATACCCTCGACCTACTTGAGAGCACACAGAGACGAGCGATCCGCCTGATCGGGGACTCGGCGCTGACGTCGGGACTACAGTCGTTATCACATCGAAGGCGCATAGCCGACCTCTGTCTGTTTTACAGATCTTATCACGGGTACTGCTTTTCGGAGATTCTTGGTATTGTTCAACGCAATTCGGCTTATATGCGCTCCACAAGATAATCCGACGGATCGCACCTGTTTGTGGGTCATCTCCCGACGGCGCGAACATCCCTGCACCAGAACTCGTCCCGTTACAGAGCGGGGAAGCCATGGAACTCCCTTCCCACGCGAGTGTTCCCGGAGCGTTACAACATGCAACTGTTGAAAAATAACTGCAACAGTTATTTGGTGGCATCTCGGGGCGCCCATGGGTCGCTATAGGTTCGCCTCTCCCGAAAGAAGTCTAATAACAAAAAAAGAATATAAAAATTCTCGAATACGCGGAATTTGTTCTCTTCCCGTTTTGTGAGAGCCCACGTTTCGCATCCGTATAGAACAATCGGCATGATTATGGTTCTATAGACTCGTAGCTTTATATTCCGTGAGAGCAGTTTGGATTTCAGCAGTTTACTGACTGCATGCCAACTAGCGTTGCCGGAGTGTAGTCTTTTATTAATTTCCTTCGACATTTCGTTACTGGCCATCAGTATTGTTCCCAGAAATTTCAAAATTTTTGACATTTTCAAATATCTTGCCCCTGAGGGTTGTGTGTTCTCTGAGGTCCACCTGCTCCCCGCATCCGTATAGAACAATTGGCATGATTATGGTTCTATAGACACGGAGCTTTATGCTACGTGACAGCAGTTTACTCACTGCCTGCCATCTAGCGTTGCAGGAGCGGTCTTTTGTTAATTTCCTACGACATTTCGTTACTGACCGTCAGCATCGTTCCCAGATATTTAAATTCTTTAACTTTTTCAAATATCTTGCCTCTGACGTTTATATGTGTTCCCTGAGTTCCACCTCCTCTCGCCGTAATCATGTATTTTGTTTTGTCTTCATTTATTTCTAGGCCCATCTCTTCTGCCGCTTGCATAATGATTTCACACTTTTTACTTACAGTTTCTAGATTATCGCCCAGAACGGCGATCTCATCCGTATATGTGAGCACTTGTGTGACCCCGTTCAGGGATGATCCCGTCATGTTGTCGTCTTGTACCTTTCTGATGACATACTCGAGCACAAGGTTAAAAAGACACGGTGATAGACCATCTCCCTGTTTTAGTCGGTCCTGGATTTCAAATGGTCCTGAAAGGTGGTTTTCTATTCTAACTCGCCCTTGGTTTTCGTTCATGCAAAATTGAATGAGGGCGGCATGTTTTTTTGGGATTCCCAGCTCAACTACAAAACAAATTATTATGGCAAATTTAACAATCCTCGGGACTTGCTAAATGAGGCCAAGACCGGATACCGGTTGTGGTGCTGATGATGATGATGAATGACGAAGCATACAGACCTATAACAAAGTTTTCGAGCGAAAACAAATACCTGTGATATTCTTACGAAAATAAACAAGTAAGGCCAATAAGAGTGATGGCTAAAAAATTTCCTTTTACCTGCAAGCCAGAAAGAATTGTTGAAGACCTGAGACTTAAAGGTTTTAAAATCCTAGACGCAGTGAACAAATTAAGTTGAAAATCCAAGGAGCCACTTAATATGTTTATGCTAACCTTCAATAGCGACGAAGGAACTATTAAAGTATACGAAATTAAATCAATACTAGGGTGCAAGGTTGAAATGCAATCTCTTAGATCTACAAAACTTGTACCCCAATGTAAGAGATGTCGTGTAAGGTTATACACAGAAGTACTGTGCTAAAGAACCAAGGTGTGTTAAATGTACAGGAAAACATCTAACCATAGACTGCAGGAAACCAGCAGAAGTCAAACCAAAATGTGTGCACTGTGGAGAGCACCATCCGGTTAATTATAGAGGCTGCATGGTGTTACGGGGCTCCTCGATAGTATAGCGGTTAGTATACCCGCCTGTCACGCGGCAGACTGGAGTTCGATTCCCCGTCGGGGAGCCTCTGGCGCAAGACTAATGAACTTGCCCGGAAAAAACAAATCATTATGGAAAATTTAACAAGTCTCAGGACTTGCTAAATAAGGCCAAGACCGGATCGCGGTTGTAGTGCGGATGATGATGATGATTGCCAGATTCAATCACAATCAGCCGAGATGATGAATGGATTAATGTAAAATATTTGATGATTCTCCAATATCATATATGTGAACTACATATTTACTATTTGCTTTTATTTTTTTGCATGCATTTTTTCACAAATATTTTTAAATACAGATAGTGTAGCACATAGAAAAAACAATATTTTAAAATAAACACAATTTAAGATGCTTCAATAAACTAATTAATCGATTATTGCGTTTGTGTCTTTATCTCTTCTTTTTTTCAAATTATTTACTGTACAATCTGATTTGTACCGGCAATGTGTTCAAACACAAGTGCTGCCAGATTCAATAATAACTACACATCACTGTAATTGTTTTTGTAGAAAACATAACCAGTTTTAATTGTTGCTGTACCTTTTATTATTATTTAATTTTTCCATTACAGTATTCTATGGTTTAATTTATAATCTTATTAAGACTACAAATATAATTTTATTAAGACTGTAAATACAAGTTAGATTTAATCCCAAGTTCACGTCAAAAGAAATGACTTTTGTCTATGTAATTTGTAGTTCATTAGCAAACTGATTATCGTTATCAAAATTAGTTCTGGGCATATGGATAGGATAGCCAATTAGTTCCTTTTGTTTTTTAGTTAACAAATATTTTTATACTAATTAAGATTACAAAAAAAGTCTTATCAGTTGCTTTGCTCGGGATTGTATCGCACTAAATTCACCAATTTTAGGTCACAGCATATACTTAGATGTACAATTTTTTAGAAAAATAATCACTATAATATGTATCATAAGAAATAGAATATATGCGATATTACCACGTGTTGTAATTTTTGTATTTATAAGTAAGAGAAGCATCTTAAATTATGTTTTAATATGTTCAGTTGTGCTTATGAGGCAGACAAACAAATAAAAACATTCAAATATAATCACAGCAGCGTGTTTGTTACTTTTTGTTTGTAATTTAACATCAATAGAACCCGCTTGAACAATTAAACCAGCCCCAACCTCGTGGATTGTGTGTATATATTTTCGTAATATATTGAACACCAACCATCAAAGTAGAAAAATTCTCTTTTTACAATATGTATCCAAGGAAATTTTAAACAATTAAATAAAAACAGTAAACACAACAAAAAAAAACAAAAAAACTACATGGAGTAAGGTAGTTTATGGCAATTTTCTAAAAGGAATAGGTATGTCAGGTTTGATGTTCATTATTCCAACCGAATGATTACTCTGTGGAGAAATAAGCACCGACAACTAAAGTCAACAAACATCAATAAACACATCTGGATAAGTTGTAAATTAATTTCAGTAGATGTCGACGTTAAATTTGGAACTCAATTTCAAAAGGTTTGATCTACGTCAACATTTTATAATATTTTCATACGAATAAATCAAGAGCAAAAAAAGACAAGCACTGTCCATCAAACGAAAGGTCTGTTTTTGGGGGAAGATTGATGGCAAGACATAAAACGCGAATAGTTTATAAAACTATTATAAAAAACTGGCGCAAGGCTAATAACCTTGCCCGGAAAAACAAATTATTATGGACAATTTAACAAGTCTCGGTTAAGTACCGGATACCGGTGGAGAGACTTGCTAAATAAGGCCAAGACCGGATCCCGGTTGAAGTGCCGATGATGATGATGATGATTATAAAAAACATGCTATGTTTGCAGAAAGAAAACTTCCAAATCAATATCCATAGCGGCTGTAATATTGCATTTACTGGACATATGGACAGGATGGCCAATAACAAAAGATTCTGCTATTGTTCAATCTTGTCTCGTCAAAGATTTGTGAAATTACTGGCAGATATTTCCCTTTTAAAGAAGTACCCGTTCGAGAGACCTCCCATAAAATACGCTATTGTAATTTTGTAAGACATCATCATCGTCGGCACTACAACCGGGAACCGGTCTTGGCCTTATTTAGCAAGTGTTGTTAAGTTTTCCATGATAATTTGTTTTTCCGGGCAAGGTCATTAGTCTTGCGCTAGAGACTCCCCGACGGGGAATCGAACCCCGGTCTCCCGCGTGACAGGCGGGGATACTAAACACTATACTATCGAGGAGCCAATGTAAGTACCTGTATGTAAATAGATGTAAGAAAGCGAGACTTGAACGTAACTAGCGCTAAAATACAGGACAGTCAAAAATGAAGTATCCAAAAGGAAGGTTGTTCCTTAAAACCTACGATTTTCCTTTTCTTTTACACAAATCGTGTGTTATAATCATATTTTGTACTGGATGATTCATTTGGAGGTACTTTTTCCTGTGTGGATTTATTGACAGATCAAACTGACTCATTGCATTTGACTATTAGATGTGTTCCCTGACGCCCAGCTGCTCTCGCCGCAATCATATATTTTGTTTTGTCTTCGTTTATTTCTAGGCCCACCTTTTCTGCCGCTTGCATGATGATTTCATTGTTTTTACTTAGTTTCTAGATTATCGCCCTAAGCGGCGACGTCATCCGCATAAGCGAGCACTTGTGTGACCCCGTTCAGGGATGATCCGGTTATGTTGTCGTCTTGTACCTTTCTGATGACATACTCGAGCACAAGGTTAAAAAGACACGGTGATAGGCCATCGCCCTGTTTTAGTCCGTCCCGGATTTCAAATGGTTTTGAGAGGTGGTTTTCTATTCTAACTCGCCCTTTGTTTTCGTTCAAGCAAATTTGAATAAGGGGGTGTTATTTTTTTTCGGTATTCCCAGCTCAACGACAATATGGTAGAGTCTTTGTCTTGCGACTGAGTCGTAGGCTTTTTTGAAGTCAACGAACAGTTGGTGAACCGTCTCTCCGTATTCCCACTTCTTTTCCAACAGTTGCCTTATTGTGAACATTTGGTCGCTTGTTGACCGGATGCTATGGAGTAGTCTCTCAGTATTTCTTCTGCGATATTTTTGTTCAGTATATTTGGTATTTCATCATGGAAAGGCAATGTTGGTACAGCACATACATATTATTCTGTTGAATTATGAATATCAGCGTTTTATGAGGAATGTGTTTCATGCGCGTCAAGTAACTAATTTAAGGCGTCCACATAATCGGCCTACCGAACGCATAATTCGGTATACCACCGAAGAATTTGAAATCCCATTTCCGTTATAGAATAAGCTACATCCAGTACATAGTTAAGAAAATATAGTGACGATAGTTGTATTCGTCAAGAAACGATTGTTAAAATTGATTTTTTTTATATATTCTTACAAATTCCTATCACTCGAATTGGTTTTACAAAATGAAACGATAACTGCCAAACGCGATTGAATTCAGCTACACATTTAAAAAAAAAAAAAAAAAAGAATTTTATTGGTCACTAAAAAGTTTAGTCTTTTACCATAGCAAAGCCAGACAAGAAAAACAAACACAACACCTACTGAGTTCAATTGGGAAATTTTACATCAGACATTTTCTAATATTGTCCTATCAGACCATCCCTTATTTGAATTTCTCCCGAACTGTCTTCAAGGAAATGGAACTAAATCGTTGAGCATTAATAATAAAAAACTTGGTCGCCACAACAAAGAGACACATCTTTTACAACACAAGGGAGATTAAAAATGTTACGAAGTAGCTTTAATAAGAATTTAAACTAATTTGAAATAAAATAAAATGTGAAAAAGAAAGAGGCAAAAAGTCAGTTATTGGAAATATTATACGACAATTTTGCCCGATGAAAACTAAGTTTTCAAGTTTTGGCAAAATGGGGTAAAAATTTGTTACGAAATATTGTTCTCACCGAATGTTTTAAATTTGCCAACAAAACTGTATCTTCACCTTTTGGCAAAAGGAGGTATTTATAATTGAAATATTGTTCTCACAAAATGTTTTAATTACGATTCTTCCAATAACCGTTCGCAGACTGAGGAATATATTTTAGAATTGATGACTACATGTACTTCAAAGCGACATTGATTGATATAAAAGTCAGTAAATAAAAGTACGGTGTATGAATATTTGCACTTATTTAGCGAGTAGATTGAATCTCTTATCATTCTTTATATAGAAATTGTGTTGCTGCACAAGCAACAAGCCTTAAACCTTCATTCCAGCATTAAGCCCGTGGATTAATGCTATAGAAAATCCAACTAATGGAGTTAGATCCAAGAAACTCAACTAGCGAATTTTCTTTCCAAAATTACGTATAGCAGCCACGTGAAAAAAATTTGAGTGACGAGTTCTGAAAGGAATACAATAAAGTGTTTTGTTTTCCCCGGACAATCTATTCTAAAAGAGAATTTTATGTTCAAGTTTTTTTTGTCTCACTGTAAGATGTCGGGCATGTAGCGACAATGGACAACAACAGAATCGTACTTAGAATTCTTAACGGGAGACCAATGTGAAGACCGCAACGAACATTATTATTATTATTATTATTTATTGGCCTGTAGGAACCTGGAAGTTCATGACCTCACCGAATCGGCTTCGCCATCATTCCCTGTCCTGGGCACTCTCCTTCCACGCTTGACCATTCAATCCGATCTCCTCAAGGTCAAACCTTACATTGTCCTCCCATCTCCGTCGCGGCCGTCCTACCGGTCTCTTTCCCGTTGGCTTACCGTCAAGAATTCTATGCACGGTCCTATCGTTCCCCATTCGCGCCACGTGTCCGGCCCATCTTAATCTTCGCGACTTGATTACTCTCACTATTGCAGGTTTGCGATATAGCTCTTCCAATTCGTGGTTATGGAGTTTCCTCCATTGTCCTGCCTCCTCGTCATATTTACCTCCAAAGATGCCCCTCAAAACTTTATTCTCGAATACGCGGAATTTGTTTTCTTCCCGTTTTGTGAGAGCCCACGTTTCGCATCCATATAGAACAATCGGCATGATTATGGTTCTATAGACACGTAGCTTTATGTTACGTGATAGCAGTCTGGATTTCAGCAATTTACTGACTGCGTGCCAACTAGCGTTGCCAGAATGCAGTCTCTTGTTAATTTCCTTCGACATTTCGTTACTGGCCGTCAGTATCGTTCTCAGATATTTAAATTCTTTAACTTTTTCAAATATCTTACCTCTGACGTTTATATGTGTTCTCTGAGGTCCACCTGCTCTCGCCGTAATCATGTATTTTGTTTTGTCTTCATTTATTTCTAGGCCCACCTCTTCTGCCGCTTGCATGATGATTTCACAGTTTTTACTAACAGTCTCTAGATTATCGTCCAGAACGGCAATGTCATCCGCATATGCGAGCACTTGTGTGACCCCGTTCAGGGATGATCCGGCCATGTTGTCGTCTTGTACTTTTCTGATGACATACTCGAGCACAAGGTTAAAAAGACACGGTGATGGGCCATCTCCCTGCTTTAGTCCGTCCCGGATTTCAAATGGTTCTGAGAGGTGGTTTTCTATTCTGACTCGCCCTTTGTTTTTGTTCATGCAAATTTGAATGAGGGCGGCATATTTTTTTGGGACTCCCAGCTCAACTAGAATATGGTAGAGTCTCTGCCGTGCGACTGAGTCGTAGGCTTTTTTGAAGTCAAGTTGGTGAGCCGTCTCTCCGTATTCCCACTTCTTTTCCAGCAGTTGTCTTATTGTGAACATTTGATCGGTCCCTACGGAATCCGAACTGGTAGTCTCCAGTATTTCTTTTGCGTACGGTGTGATTCCCGCCAGTATGACATTTGTTAGTATTTTGTATGTGGTTGGGAGCAATGATATTCCTCTGTAGGTTTCGCAGTCAGATCTGTCACCTCAGAAAATGGGGACGGCTATTGAGGTTTCCCATTCTTCCGTAGTGACTTCCCCATCCCATATTGTTTTAATCAGTTGGTGGATTTTTTGGTCGGTTGCCTCTACTCCATGCTTCACAAGCTCTGCCGGTATGCAGTCGACTCCGGGAGCCTTGTTGTTTTTCAATCGCTTTATTGCGTCTACAACTTCGTTGAGAGACGGCTCTGGGATCTGAGGCTCGGCTGTATGTACGCTTGGTGCATTTATCTGTGGTTGATGGGCGCGTACATTGAGCAGGTTTTCAAAGTACTGCTTCCATCTTGTCACGATATTGTTTGTTTCTGTGACCAGACAGCCGTTTGCGTCTCGAATTATTATGGCTCTCCCTCGGTAGCCATTTCTAATTGAATTTATGCCGACATACATACCTCTGATGTTCTTTGCCCTAGAATTTTCTAGGATTTTTTCGATCCGAGTCTTCTCCCATTCGCGTTTTTCGCGTTTGAAGAGCCTCATTGTCTCTCTCCGAATTGTCGCGTATCTTTCTGCGTTGACTTCATCATATCTTTCTAAGTGGATCACTCTGAGGCGTTTACGTTCTTCGATCTTCGCCCTGCACTCATCGTCAAACCCAGGTTTGGACTTAATTGTTTTCTTAAATCCTAATACCTTTTAGGCTATAAGAAGGCAATCTAATGTGCTACCTTGAGGAGATCAGACCAAAGGCAAAGCATGGAAAGAGAATACACAGGGCAGGGAACGATGTCACAACCGAGTCTGTATTATAAAGCTCCGTATTTATAGGACCAAATCATGCCAGTTGTCCTATATGGATGCGAGATATGTGCGCTTATAAAACGAGAAGAGAACAGATTTCGCGAATTCAATAATAAAGTTTTAAGGAGTATCTTTGATGCTAAATATGATGAAAACGCAGGGCAGTGGAGGAAATTCCACAACCGCGAATTGGAAGAGCTATACGTCAAACCTACAACAGTAAGAGTATGAGGTTGCGAAGATTAATATGGGCTGGGCATGTAGTACGACAGAACTGTACGTAGAATTCTTGATGGGGTACCAACAGGAAAATGACCAGTAGGAAGGTCGCCACGGAGATGGGAAGATAACGTAAGGTGTGAATTTGAGATGGTTGGATCAGATAGCGAACCGCGGAAAGAGAATGCATGGCGCAGCAGAGTCAGTGAGGTCATGAACTTCCGGGTTCTTACAGGGCAATAAATAATAATTTTTCTTACTATGCAAACAGGGAATTTTGTTCTGGATTTTTTCTCCACACATAAAATTGATAGCACGCCTGACTAAACGTTATAATCTATTCCGGTATAATTCAGCACGAGTTGAATTAAAAAAAAAAAATCGCTGGTCGCCAACAAAACGCATCCATATTTCCCAGTCAGGATCGGAAGTCCCCAGAGTTAACAAGCTTCACCCTTGCTCACTTAGCTAGGGATAACTAATAGGTGTGCAAGTAGAAAATCGGCTTTGAAGTTTGTTGCATTAAAAACATACTTGACACATCCAATTCGCCCGCCATTTTGGATATATGTAGCTTGGTCACTGCTTTTTTCATGGCTACGTTTTAGTCATTTGAAAGCTGTCATTCCGTGTACATCAGTTGTACAAGACGTGGATGCCGATAACCAACATTTACACCATTACATTCTATTATGTTTTCAAACGAACAAAAAAATGCTGCTCAAGCTATGGAATTGATTAATTTGACTTTGAGTGAACATTTTGCGAGTCATTCAACAGTAAAAATGTGGTTTGCAAGATTTCGTGAAGAACATTTTAGTCTTGAGGATACTCTGCGTCCAGGTCAATAAGAAAAACTGACAACGAAGATCTTCAAGTTTTGCTGGATGAAAATCCATGTCAAACTCAAGACGAGCTTACAGAACAGTGAGGAGTTTCTTTCCAAGCAATTTTAATGAATATTTCTATGTTTTTTTTGGAAGAAATTTGAATTTAATAAGAGAAAGTTGGCGCCAGGCTAATGACCTTGCCCGGAAAAACAAAATATTATGGACAATTTAATCAGTCTCGGATAAGGACCGGGTACCGGTGGAGTGACTTGCTATAAGGGTTCGAAACATGGGCACTCACAAAACGGGAAGAAAACAAATTCCGCCTATTTGAGAATAAAGTATTAAGGAGTATCTTTGGCGGTAAATATGACGAAGATGCAGGACAATGGAGGAAACTCCATAACCACGAATTGGAAGAGCTTTGCCGCAAACCTATAATAATGAGAGTAAACAGGTCGCGAAGATTAAGATGGGCCGGACATGTGGCAAGAATGAGCAACCATAGGACCGTGCGTAGAATTCTTGACGGTAAACCAACGAGAAAGAACCCGGTAGGACGGTCGCGAGGAAGATGGGAAGACAATGTAAGGTTTGACCTTGGGGAGCTCGGATCAGATGGTCAAGCATAGAAGGAAAGTGCACAGGACAGAGAACGATGGCGCAGCCGAGTCGGCGATGTAATGAGAGCATAGGACAGGGGACAATAACGTAGCCGTGTCAGTCACTTAATGAACTTTCGGGTTCGTAAATAGTAGTATTATAATAGTCTTGTGGTATATTTTGGAATGAAGTTATGAGTGTCTCTAATGTGTGACACCAGAGCTTTGTTCCAATGGTTGAGAACCTTTAATCAACTGATCTCTAGTGCAAATTCCTTTTTTCCTTCAATAAGTTGATGTTATTAAAGTTTAATTTGGCACTCAGGAAGTGGGATACACCATTAATTAAATTATGACATATAGTATGTAATATATGAAAAAAAAAGAGACCAGAGAACTCACACCTGGTGACTAAAAGTAACCATCGTTCCTAATATTTGGATACGATGTAAACATAGGACAAAGTGGAGGCGACAGTTGACGAAATATGATACAATATAAAGAAGCAATAAGACTAGTGGGACAGGTGCCTAAAGGAGTATGGTTTTCCAAAACACTAGCTAGCAAGGATACGAAATCAAAGCAGTGTATAATATATGAAACAAATGAGACCAAATAACTCACACCTGGCTACTAAAAGTAACCATCGTTCCATATATTTGTACTACGATGTGAGGATAAGATGAAGTGGAGGCGACAGTTGACGGAATATGTTACAATATAAGGAAAGAAATGACTAGTAGGGCAGACACCTAAAAGGGTTTGTTTTTTTTGAAGCACTAGCTCGCAAGGGTATGAAATCAAAGCATTTTGGTATCCACTCTTTTCTTCCTAACCTTAATACCAATTTCTGTCTTTTAGTGCAGTCATTTTTTTTTCTTAACATCATAAGAATATTAATAACGTGTGCATACTATTTGAAAACAAAAAAATAAAAGCTTTAGTGGGTAGGAACATTGAAAGCAATGACAATGTGCCCGACAAAAAGCAACCAGCATACATCCGTTCTACTACAGTTATTTAGGCAAGGTACAATATATGGCACGGTGGAGGGAGTGATAACTTACATCATACCACATTAGAACGAACCATGGCCCTAGTAAAAGTCACATTATTTTTGAGTTATTTGAGTTTTTCCAAAATTCGAAACATCCAACCTGGTGATAGTTAATTTGCTGTCTTGTCCACATTAGGACATCTAGCGTAATATCTTTTATGCTAAAGAATTCTTCAGTAACTCGGTTTACCAATAGAAAATAACTTCCTCGATAATACTGAATATCATCATCATCATCGGCACTACAGCCGGGATGCGGTCTTGGCCTTATTTAACAAGTCTCGCGGCTTGTTAAATTTTCCATAATAATTTTCTTTTACGGGCAAGGTTATTAGCCTTGCGCCAAATACTGAATATTAACGTGAAGGGAAATAAATAACCTCGGGTATTACTTTACAAAATTGTCAAGGGTGAACTCGGTGGTATTGTATTGTAATCATCATCATCGGGACTACAATCGGCATCCGGTCTTGGCCTTATTTAACAAATCTCTCCACCGGTCCCGATTTCGAGCCGATGTTATCCAGTGTGGCACTCCCGGGCTCTGGGCGTCCTGGCCTACGCCATCCCCCCCCGCAGAAAAGGTCTGCCGCACTGTCTCCGTCCACACATCCTGCCACAAACGACTTTCCGGACAGGCTCCCCTTCACTCATTCGAGGTGGGTGTCCCGCCCACTGGAGTCTACCGAGCATGATTTTTCTTACAACATTAGCTTCAAGGTGGATCGCGTACAACTCATGGTTGTGGCGTCTCCGGAATCGCCCCCCTCACATACGGGGCCAACAATTCTCCTTAAGACCTCCCTCTTGAACGCGGCTGAGTTCAGAGTGCCTTTTATTGAGCACCCAGGTCTCGGATCCATACATGAGTACTGGTAAGACCATGGTCTTGTACAGTAGTAGCTTAGATGTTCTGAATAAATGTCGGGATATTGTATTATAATACTAACATTTATTGGCCCGTGGGAACGCGAACGTTCATAAACTGACCGACACGACATTGTCCTGTCATATGCACGCATGATCTCGCAGACTCGGCTGCGCTATCCTGTACATCCCTCCTATATCTGACCATCTGATCCGATCTCCCCAAGATCAAACCTTACATTGTCCTCCCATCCCCGCCGCGGCCGTCCTACCGGTTTCTTTCCAGTTTGTCTACCATCAAGAATTCTACGCATGGCCCTACGTCATTGTCCCCTGTCCTATGCACTCTGCATAGTAACGCTTCGCTATCCGATCGGGCCTGCTCGAATTCACGCCTTGCATTTCGACCCATCTCCGTCGCGACATTCATTTTGGTCTCTTTGTTGTTGGTCAAAAATTCTACATACGATTCTGTCGTTGCCCATTCTCACTACATGTCCGACCCATATTAATCTTCGCAACCTGATACTCTTACTATTGTAGGTTTGACGTGTAACCCTTCCAATTCACCGTTGTAGACCTTTCTCTATTGTCGTGTGTTCGTCATATATAGCACCAATGATACTCCTTAAAACTATATTCTCGAATACCCGAAATCTGTTCTCTTCTCGTTTTATAATCGCACATATATCGCCTCCGCATAGGACAACAGGCATGATTCCTGCCCTGTGCATGCTCTTTCCCCGCTTCGCCTTTGATTCATCATATTTAGCGATACTCCTTAAAACTTTATTCTCGAATACGCGAAATTTGTTCTCTTCTCGTTTTATAAGTGCATTTCTGCCTTTCAAATGTAATTTTGCCGCCTCAGTGATTGAGCTGATAAGGAGGTTGTGTCTTGCGCCTGATTGTGCAAACCTAGGTTCAACTGACGACTCTTGCTATTGTGCAGTTTGCCACCATTACTGAGTGGTAGGTAGGGTCCCAAAGCCCAGCCGCCCGGTAAAATACCACCCCAATAAGCTATAGACTTCGTGAAATTGTTGGGAGAGATACTTGAGCATCTTTCGGAGCTCGTAGACGACGATGGGTGCTCATCAGTTTCTTGAAAGCGATGACTTCACCAACAATTCGAGGCGGTCTTTCACGCTCATGCCCGCCTCCCACGTAGGGATCGTCCTCTCGGTCTCTTTCGGATTGGTCTTCACTCAAAAATCCTACGGACGGTCCTATCGTAGTCAATTCTCGCCACATGTCCGGCCCATCTTAATCTTCGCGACCTGAATACCCTCACAATTGTAGGTTTGCCGTATAGCTCTTCCAATTTGTGGTTATGGAGTTTCCACCATTGTCCTGCCTCTCTGTCACAGAACAAAAAGTAAGTTAATTTAGCATAAAAGATATTACGTTAGATGTAGTAATGTGGACAAGTCAACAAATAACCTAGAAGTGTGGGCATTCTAGTACTTTATAAAAACCCAAATAACTCAAAAATAGTGCGACTTTATACTAGGGTCATGATTAATTCTTCTACTGGATTATGATGTAAGATGTCAGTTCACACACTGTAGAGAGCTATTTACTGCACACATATACAATGTATTATACATTAATCTCTATATCTAAGAAACATTTACAATTATTTACAAATAGTTACAATGATTTACAAGTATTTACAATATTTCTAATCCTAATCACGGGTTGACATTGCACATACTAAGTATGTGTACATGTCCGCCTATTTCAGGATTATTCTCATCATCATCATCATCGGCACTACAACCGGGAACCGGTCTTGGCCTTATTTAGCAAGTCCTGAGGCTTGTTAAATTTTCCATAATGATTTGTTTTTTCCGGGCAAGGTGATTAGTTTTGCGCGGATTATTCTCAATCAGTCTTTATTTCAATTTTTTAAATCGTTGCAAGGCATCTAGTGAAATAGTTATCGGCGAGAAACTTCAGCCACTGTTTTGGCTGGGCAATACCTTGTCGTAATATTAGGGCAAAACCTAACCAGGTTAACCAAGAATGAGATATTTCCCCTTGAGTGGCCTATTTATTGCTCCTATTGAGATTGGGTAATGGGACGTTTCCGAAATGTTACTAACAGATCTGGCAGATATATTTTTGATAACGCCACTTTCGAGATCGGCCATCATTTGGATTCTTGTTACCCGGGCTTTAGCGTCGTAAGCCAATACACTTGTTCGTAAGAGTACGTATTGTTGTGCGATAAATAGTGCATCTAGGCACGATCTAAGTACTTTCTTTCGAAAATCTCTTGATTACGTGGCGAAATTATGGACCATAGAGGCAACCCGTAAATGAGATTAGGCCTAACAATGGTTTTTTATACGAGGTTTTGTTTCCGGAATTGGTCAAACATCTTCGAATGAGTATGAGACCCAAGGTGTACCCATTGGCAAAGGAGTAAAATGAGTTGTGAGTAAAAGACGGTTTATAAAAATAAAAAATAGAATGAAGGAAGGTATGCAGGCCTGGAAGGCATTGGCGTAATTTGATGTAAAGCAAATTTAACGTCATCCAGAAATACTTGGATTAATAACAAGGAACAGCCTTTTTCTAGACAAAATTAATCACCTATCGGTAGGTTCGGCCGGATATTTCGTTTTCGAGTAAGATTCCATGACGGATTACCGTACCAAAACTCGAGATAGATTGTACAATACCATTAAATGTCAAAGCACAATGCCGGTAGATATGAAATAAGTTTCAACGCCCAAAAAATAGCGTTTTTTGTAAAAAGCGATCGAATAAAAGGAATCATGAGAGGACTGTGAATTGGGGGAGCACGGTTAAGTTCGATTCCGTAAAATAGCTTTTTGGTGCAAGGCTAATAATCTTGCCCGGAAAAACAAATTATTATGGAAAATGTAACGACCCTCGAGACTTGCCAAATAAGGCCAAGACCGGATCTCGGTTGTAGTGCCGGAGATGATGAAAATAGCTTTTTATAAAAACCGCGCACGGAGGAAATTTTGTATGTTCGTTATATATGAAATCACAGTGTAGGCGACCGAAGAGAATAAAGAAAGTTAGTGGTAAAAGAAACTTTTTATTATAGGCGCGTAAATGGACCGTTAAGCATCTATATTCCAATTATGGAATTTACCGAAGTACGCATGAGTTCACTACACTGTTTACCATTTTGTTCTTTTCATTACACTTTTAGAGACCGTTTTGTACTACACGTGTTTGCTACGTATTTTTGTTTTTGGTTATTTTCACAAAATATGAGAGTTGAAATATAACTTTGAGCGAATATAAATGTTATAAGACTTGGTTATATTAGGAGCGAAGCATTTCCTGCCACTTTAAAAAAAAAATAAACATTTCGTCGTGTTTTCCATAAATTCAAATATGTGGATGTTCCAATTAAGAGTCGAATTAATTCGAATACTAAGAATTAAAAAATCAGCGATATAAAACCTGTTTATAAGTGGTGGTTATTCGTTGATATTTCTCTCAGATATCAGGCGGCGACATTCCCTTCAGCGGGCATTGAAGTACATCGTCAAACGCTACATCATGGTGTATCATATCGAAGTTAAGAGTGGATTAGATTGATGAAATCCGAAAGCTTGGTCCAGCAAATAGGAGGAACTCTATGTTCTGTCATCAGCATGGAGCCAAATTAAGTTTTAGGTGAGCTTAAAAACAACATTCATAAAAGTATTATTATCATAGCATGCACATTAATCAATGAATTGAGGAACCATAGTAGTTAATATCATGTAGATTCAATAACTTTCTGGGAGTACAACACTATCCAAATTTGGTTTAGTCTGAGCACCAGATTTCCCCAAGACCGCATCTGACACACCCCCCCCCTCCATTTCCTTTTTGTTGGCCTTCCAACAAGAATCCTATGGATGATTCTATCGTTGCCTATTCTCGCTGCATGCCCTGCCCATTTTAATCTTCGCGCCCTGTTGCTTCTCACTGTTATTGATTTGAGGTATGGCCAATTTACGATTGTGGAGTCTGATCATCATCATCGGCACTACAACCGGGATCCGGTCTTGGCCTCATTTAGCAAGTCTCGAGGCTTGTTAAATTTTCCATAATAATTTGTTTTTACGGGCAAGATTATTAGCTTTGTGCCACAATAATAGGAGTCTGATAATAGCTCATTAATCGCCCTTCTCACCCAACATTTCGTAAACTAGTGAATAAATATAAAACTGAAAACGTTGTTAGTAATGTAAGGCCCACTCATCATCAAAGCTCCTATTCCGATACTGTCGCTACTAAAAGCATGAACAATAAATGTCTTTTTTATGGTACGTGGCCATAAAGCGGATTTTGGGATGACATCACACCCAAGCACAAAGCAGACAAAAAGGAAAAAAAGTCAATATACATCGGTTTTTAATGCACCAATATAGTATTGCCGAAAAACGTGGTCAGTGCACCATGCTCCCAAGATTCGATCGAAGGTCCTTCACATAATTTGAACATTTCCGCCGCCACCATATAAAGTCCAACCAACTGAAGAATTGCCCCCTAAAATTCTCAAAGTGCGAAGAACGAATGCCTCAACTGCAAGTTGAAAAAAATTGTAAAAAAAAAAATCATTCGCAAGTTTACGGAGTAAAATTTAACAAAAAAAAAAAAAAAAAAAAACTATTGAAGAAAAAAGAATATAGCAATCTTTACCGTGCAAAAAAAAAATAATAAAGAAGCGAAAATCAATTCCAGAAACAGCACAAGTCTGCTTATAAAGCCCATGAACCGAAAAATATCTAACCGCAAACGGCATCGTAAAATTCTACAAAGAAAATGACATATATATATATATCCCACACCTTCGGCTTAAGCAATTCTGAACACAACACAAACGTAGCGGAACAAAAGGAAATAAATACAACGAATGTTTTTACATCTGCTTGCAAAAGTATCAAACACAAAAGAAAAGACGAAAGATAAACGGGAAAATCTAGATTACCAAGAATGGTGAAATCCAAATGTATATCGGCTTAAAAATTATTGCCAGCAATCCTGATAGTTTCAACAAACGACACTCACTATTCAAAAGTCCGCGCGCGACTGCACAAGAATCTTACACGAACTGAAGTGACGAATACTCATGTATTACAGTATAACAGACAAACCTAATGTGCCTGACAGATCGTTGAAATGTTGAGAGAGCAATATAACATTTCCGTTATATTCTTTCCTTTGTTATATTTGCTACACATGTGGGTTTTACATAAGCTAAACCTTGCTCAGCACAAAAGAGAAACACACACAACCATCGCTCTGAAATTGTGAAATACACCGCACAATATAACACAAACCATTTCGTGTATATAATGGTTTTGACAAAATGGAGTTTCCTTCTTGAAATTACGTCTTTGAGAACAAATTTAATCACATTTGATTGCATCAACTACATTTAATAAGGACAAATCGAAATGCCTATCAAATGAAATGTATTAAAATGTGCAGAATCAGCACCACCAATGTGTACCTAAGGTATTTACCCATAAAAAAAAATTAAAATTAATTAAAATAAAATAAAAACCCACCTCCTTAATACTACTTTTGCTCATAATGAATGTGAAATGTGAAACATGTAATATAAATTTGTGTTATAATGAATGATTGTTAATCGAATGATTAAGACGCTCTCTCAAATATTTTTCCCGTCACACACCTTTCACACACGAATCCAATTCACTTTTATTTTATTATACGCACTGCACGGCAGCTCAATGAACACTGATGGTCCCGATGCTTGACTTCTACTTATAAGCCATTCGAACAAATAACGTGCCGTCGTGTTCTTCTAATGTTGCAGATGTTTTATACCGATCTCATATTGTAGAGCGAGTCTCTTATTCCAAGATGTACTGTGCTCTCACTCCATGACAATCTGAAGTAAATACATAATATACGTCGAAAGATTTCGGGAATTCTAGGTGTGTGGATCATTCGTGTCACAGGCTATTGGAATTACGCTGCGTAATTTCCGGAATCAGGAAATTAAATTGAAAGGACGTTTGGAAGAAGGAACCGTAGTGGAAATAACAAATTTCTGTGTTTTTCAAGGAAGTAGGAGAGAGAAAATATTATAACAAGTGAAATGAAAGGACTATTTATCATTCGATGATAAATTAACACTCCTTCCTGATCAAGTAAGAAAGTGCTGTAGAACTTAAATACTCTATTAAAATCGCCATCCTTATTAACACATTCGATTATTACTTGGAATCCTAAGTAAAAGTATTCACTTGCACAACTGTAGCCCAAACGCAGTTGCATGGAGTGCTGCCATTTCGCGGTGGAATGGAATGAACTAATTTTAGTTAGCTATTGCTATCACACTGTAGGACTTGCCTGGATGGAAAGCATGTCGTCTCATTCTATTTCACGTAATAAGCGGCTGATTACGTAATCGCTTTAACGTCGTTTGACTGGAAACAGCCACACAGTATGCGAAGTCAGTTTCTTTCGGTGGTTCCACGAATTAAATTGCTTTAAGATTATTAATAGCGCATTACATGCATAATCAATTATTTCAAAAGAAAATAGAATCTAAATATTCAGTTCATTTCGAGGAATTATTTGAACAGACAATGAATTGACTGGCATCGGATTAGAACTTGTGGTGGCTTGTGGCGCATAATTGAGATTTGTGGCGCATAGTTGATATGGTCATAAACAAATAACAAAATTTCGGTGTGGTATTAAAAATATGAAGTAAAGTCCAAAGGTTCTAGTGAGATAAGGATAGTTCATTGGACAATAATTGCACAGTGTAGACGGCGGAATAGAGAGATGATGAGGAAAACAAATATCGACGTTGGCTTTGAATACCTGGAGAATATAATGACGAGGAACAAATGAACAACATATTCATACTGTCAGCCTGAGCAAAGTTACTTGATACGCATTCTCTACTTGACAGGTGTTGCGGAAAAATGAACGAAGTGGCGTATGTATTAGATGATTTCGATTGAACAATGCCCGTATTAACATATAGTCTTTTTTAGAGATTTTATTTTGAATTTGGCAGCACTTTAACAACAGTCAATTCGACAATTGTAGGCAGATTAAAGTCCAGTTTGTTTTGCCCTATCACCATGGCAGATGCACGCTTCATTAATTGAGCGAAAAGAAGATTGTTCTTGATCTGCATTTTCATCGGGAATTTTATTTATCGATACAGCTCATTTTTGATTGAATAGCTACGTCAACCGGATCTAGAGTAAATAAAATCCGGAAGCAATTATTGAGATACTGTTACACACAGACTAGTGGAATCATTGGTCCACATTTCGTCGAAGATGATATAGGGCAGAAGGTTGCCGTTAATGTTGCCATCATAGATAATCTAATGTCATCATATATATAATGACGGTCCCCGGTAAAGCATGCGATACAATCAATATATGATTACGAATTTATTCGTTCTCCAGTTAAATGGCGTTCATGTGGAAGAGCTCTGGTTTCAATAAAGAGGCTACAGAATCAACATATTGCAAGACATGTTCTCTGAGCCCATAATTTCGCTGAATGAGGGCTGTGCATTGCAAAGAAGTGAGTCAATTCAATGGACAAGAGATCGTTTATAAAAATGAAAAATTAAGTGAATGAGAGTAAGGAACCCACTTTAATTTAATGGGTGACAGATTTCATGGTATCCAGAACTACTTGGATTAACCGAGCAGAAAGATAGTCTCTGATTCATTGAATCAGTGGAATGTTTTCTAATAAAAACAATTTTTCCTTTTAAGCTCGTGTTCTGTATGGGGACAGAAGCTTTTCTTTCTTTTAACTTTATTTTCGCAATTCCATTAACCATGTTGGTGATGCAATCACGTCGGCGCGAACTTCCAGGAAGAGCAAGGAAAGTGCCAGCACTCAGGAAACGACGTTCAGCTGTACACCGATTACGGGAAACCACTCCGGGAAAAAAGCGCTCAGGAAACGAACTCAAAAGGAGAACATCACTCAGAAGAAAACGAGTGAAAGAGAAGACCAGCCAGGAATCGAGCCTATATAAGGCGAGCACATCGGCAGAACCACAGGAGCCAGTCGATGGAAAATTCGACTTAACCCATCTAAAGCAGTAGCTATAATTCTGAGTAGTAAACACTTCCAACCTACTTCTCGATATTCACAGAATATCCGAATACAAATAGGAGGTACTACGATTAGACCACAGGACAGGATGAAATATATTGGGGTCATCTATACCCGAAACATGAATTTCATCAAACATGTGACCCACATTCTTCAAAGGGGCCTCGGTCGGTCTGAGCAACTGCACGACATCTTGAAGCGGAGCAAGAAAGTTGACACCAAAGTTAAGCTTCTCTGCTATAAGCAGCTAATCCGATCTGGAATATCATACGCCTCTCCCATATGGTCCTGCATATCTTCGGCCCAAATGGAAAGACTTCGAGTTTTCGAAAGGAAACCCCTCAGAAGATGCATCAACCACTTTAGAAGGCTTGACGGTCGCCGTTACCCGAACTCTCATCTATACAAAGGTGCCTCCATTATACCTATTGACGAATACTTGCTACAATTAGCATATAAGTACCTCGAAAGCATTCGGAACAGCGAGAACCCACTTGTACGGGAGTCTTACGTTCTTGACCTTTCGATCTCTTCGGAGCAGACCACCACAATTTCTTCTTCAGTACAAAACTGAAGAAAGTACCCTTCACAACAACATTCTCCTTTATAATAGAGGATTCCTGGACCCATCCCATAGGGTCTACTGCTGACACACTACAAACACGCACGCACAGTACAAGACAGCACAAACACACACACATACACACGACCAAAGCCCAGATTATCAGACGCCAAAGACGTGATCTGCGTTTACTACCGCACTCAAGACCCACGGGTCTTGTACGATTTCTTTCCCACCATCCCCCCATCCAAGTAGTTAGAGAACAATTGAACTAACCCTGTCCTCACTATCCTTAGATACCTCCACCACCCTTTTTCTTTTTCAGATATCTCGAGACCGAGCCCAACATCCTCACGGGTGTGGGTGATTCTGATTATCCCAAGATGACCAGAAGCCAGAGACAAGCTGAAGGACACATCTGTCCTTGTCTCGCCAAAGTCGGCCTCTCGCCACCCATTTTTTTTTTTTAGAACAGCAGGAGTCGTCACAGGAACTCTTCATTGAACGGTCTAAACGAGACCATAATTATAAAGAGTAGAAGGGAATTTTTATAAATATAGGAAATCAATAAAGAATAGTAAATAAGCAAATTGCCCGCAGCGTGTTTTCATTTTGTATATTTTGGGGATTTGTAGTGGGCAAGACACCAACGCCCGTTCGTCCAAACCAGAGTCCGGGTCTGGAAGTACAATCCACCAATTTAGAAATCCATTCATCGTTGTCCGGCTCGTGCCGGATTTACAGTCCACAAGAAGAGAGGAAAGCTGAGACGTCGCCGGGAAAAGGCACCGTCCGCAGTTTTAGCAGTAACAAGCCACTTCATCCCTCGTGGCTCTGGTTTTATATTGGATGATATGTGAAATGTCCGATTTTATACAAAAAAATTTAAAAACCAGTATTATTTTTCCGCAGATTTTTATTAAATGAAAATAGTATCCATTGGCATCTACGACATTCTTCCAATGTGATACAAGGTCAAATATTCCTTTTTCGTAGAACTGCTGACTTTTTGAGGCAATGAAATCTTCAAAGGCTTTTATGACCTCTGCTCGGTTTCGGAAAACCTTCTATTGGCAAAATGAATCCAGATTGTGGAAAAGATGGTAATCCGTTGGGAAAATGTCAGGAGATTGCGGTGGATGCGGAAGAATTTCAAATCCCAACTGCAACAGTTATTGCACCGTTGCTTGTGGAGTATGGGGTCTAGCATTGTCACGCAATAGGATCAGGCCGTGCCTATTGACCAACACAGCTTGCTTTTCAGCCAATTTGGCATGCAATATGTCGATTTCCTCACAATATTTTATAGCGTTTATTGTTTCTCCTGGTTGAAGAAATGAAAAGTGGATTGGTCCTTTCGATGTGCACCAAATTGTCACCATAACCTTTTTTGGATGAAGATCGGGCTTGGGGTGTGTTTTGGTTTTTCACCTCCATCCAACTATTGCCCAGGTTTTTTACGGTTATCATAGAGAATCCACTTTTCATCAAAGGTGACTATCCGGTGCAAAAATGGTTCAGTTCGGTTTCTAAATCTAAGCGATGCACAGATTTCCAGGCGCCGTCGTTTTTAGGACTCGTTCAGTTCAAGGGGTACCCACTTATCGAGTTTCTTTACCTTTCCTATGAGAGAAAGGTGTCGACTTATCGTCATTGGGGATACTCCCATGCCTTGTACAATCTCCCGCACCGATTTCGTTGGGTCCGCATCCACCGTTACTTTTAAAACATCGTCGTCAACTAACGTTTCCAGCTTCCCACGTGGTTCATTTTCGAGGCTGAATTCTCCCGAACGGAACTTTTCAAACCAACGTCGTATAGTGCGTTCGTTTACCGCTGCATCCTCAAATGCGTCATTAATGTTTTTCATTGCCAATGCCGCATTATGTCCCATTTTGAATTCATAAAGGAAGAGGAATTGAATTTGAACTGCCGACAGCTTGGTAAGCAATTCTTGGAAAAAAATAATTGTAGTTGTAACGAACCCTAAAATTCTCACACGTCAAGCACACGTACCACTTTACTTCATAAAAATAGATAACTTAACGTTCTGGCACAGATGTTCACTCGAGAACTTCTTATTTCCGACTGAGCGAAAACCGGACATTTCATTTGGTACATCCCAATATATTCGAACCATCTCCTCAGTTAGGATATCTATGAGAGTAATTCGGCTTTGACAAACGCTGCTTCGTCGGAAATCGTCCTAAAGCCGCACAGTCTTTAATGTGCAAAGCCAACATAATCACAGCACGGACTGTTTCCACTTTTATTGGTGCTTTCGGTTTTTTGTTTTTGTTTTACACAAGCCTGCGCACAAAAGGGGGTTTTGGAGTACCCTTAAATGTCAGAGCACAGTGCGAGCGGAAGGAAAGGAAGTGGATTAGGAAAAGAGGTATCGATGTACATCGGTCTTAAATACCCGGACATTACAACGACGAGGAAAGACATGATCAGGTAGAGTATTCCACACTTGTGTGGTTCGGCTAAAAAGTAACTCTCTATATTTATTTGTGCGACTGAAGTTTACTTTCAACGTGAATTGATGCGCATTTACAGCTTAATGGGTATCGCGGGGAATTGTCTGGTCCCATACGTGCACCAAGATTTCATGGATTGCTGTCCCTCCTTGTTTGAGCAGCTCAGTTGGTATGCCATCAGCTCCGGGGGCTTTATTTGATTTGAGCTGTCTTATGGCTTTAATTGTTTCGTCAATGCTAGGTTAAGGCAACATTTGGTCTTGATTTTGGATTGGTGGAGCCTCCAATTCTTCTGTGAGCTGACCATTTAGCAATTCCTTGATGTGCACTTCCCATCGCTCCAGAATGCCTTCAGGATCAGTGATCAGATTACCCTCTTTATCCTTGAAGTAAGTGCAGCGTGGTGTGTACCGCGTCATACTGCGGATTATTTGGTAGAACTTCTGTGCCTGTTGCGGACCTCGCTCTTTACTTTTCTCTATTTCACAGACAAGGTTTTTTTTCCCAGGCACTTTTCTTTTGTTATTTCTTGTTATTTCTCGTCGCGTATACGCGTCCTATGAGACTGTTGCATTGCCCACTATGCAGCATTTTTACGTTCAGTCGCTAGTTTGCACTCATCATCAAACCAGTCCCTGCGATCTCTACGACTACTGCCTAAAATGGAATTGGCAGCACTAATGACAGTATTCTTAAGGCGTGTCCATTTCTCTTCTACGACTGGCATTCTAGCCACAGGACTTACTTCCCCTCCATCGAGTTCTTCGAGGGCCAGTCTTACCGCATGACCAAAGGTGCTACTGGTGTTGTTATTGCGTAAAGCAGTCGTGTTGATCCGAATCTGATCCGCGGATGCAATAGTCTCCGTAAGGCAATCCGCGCTCGGAAAACTATACCAACAAGATGGCGATCCGAGTCGACGTTGGCACCTTGGTACGTTCGTACCATCATCAGGCTCGAGGAGTGACGGCTATCTGTCAACACGTGGTCAATTTGGTTGCGAGCGGCTCCATCAGGTGATACCCAGGTGACTTTGTGGATATTGTTACGTTTTTACTTCGCACACGACCGTTAAACTATGTCCAGTTTAAAACTATACGTTCTTTTACGCGACTTCGACCACTGGATCGCAAGAGTGCTTCAATGTTTTTAAGGACAACCTCTGTTTTCCTCCGTTAAATTCCTCAATCACGTGTTCTCTAATGGTTCCGTCTGCTTCTGACGTTTGTGCCAGTTTCGTGTATTCTCCAGTATCCTTCTAGATGGCTCCAGAATCGGTGTGTTGATGTCGTATTAGTTGCCTTAAGGCTCGGTGCGACGCCATGAGGTCACGCTAACGGTTGACAAGTGTGTCGGTTTTGAATTTGTAACACTACCCCCCACTTAAGTCTGATCGTCCCGATCAGACTCTACATTCCATGATCCCAATGGGGATAGTCTCTCTATATGCACAACTTTTATCTTCCCTTGCCTCTTCCGTATGCGATACACCACATCGTTTAGTCGCTTTAAGACTTTATATGGGCCTTCCCACGATGTCTGCAGTTTTGGGGACAGATCCTTCCTCCGTTGAGGGTTGTATACTAGTACTAAATCGCCTTCTTGGAATCCCTCGGAATTCATGGCTCGATCATACCGATCCTTCATTTTGTTGCTCGTCAACCGCGTCAGTTGCCTCACGAGACGGTGTATTTCGTCCATCTCGGATTGGAGCACCTCCCAATAGCTGCCTCCGGCTTTAATAGTGGCACCGTTGCTACCGAATTTCAGGTCCGATGGGAGCCTCAAGTCTGTACCAAAGATGATGTGTGCAGGTGGGTGTCCGGTAGTGTCGTGTACTGCTGATCGGTATGCCATTAAAAACATTTGGATGTGCTTGTCCCAATCACGCTGACATTTGTCGACAACTTTTCGCAAATGTTCCTCGAGCGTACGGTTGAACCTCTCAACCATTCCATCCGACTGTGGGTGCAGAGCTGTCGTCCGTGTGTTTTTGATGCCCAGCAGTGAGCACATTTCTTGGAAGACAGCAGACTCGAAATTCCTCCCTTGATCCGAATGTAACTCGATCGGTACTCCAAATCGCGTGACCCAATTCTGCACGAAAGCTTCGGCTACAGTTTTAGCCTCCTGGTTTGGTATCGCATACACTTCGGGCCACCTACTGAAATAGTCCATCACCACGAGTACATATTTGTTGCCGGAGTCACTAGTAGGGAAAGGGCCAGCCACTGCGACGCACTCAAATGGCGCTCCGGCATTATACTGCTGTAACTTCCCTCTGCTTTTGACTTTTGGGCCCTTGGCTGCCATACATTGTGTGCAGTTTTTAATCCAGTTAGCAACTGAATTCCGGCCATTCACCCAGTAAAACCGTTGTTTTATTTTCTCCAGGGTTTTTGCAACGCCGAGGTGTCCTCCGCTTGGTCCATTATGGAATTCTTCCAACACGGCTGCTATCCTTGATTTTGGTAGGACAATTAAATCGGGGGTGTATCTACCATCATTGCTTTCCCATTGGCGATGTAATACTCCGTCTATTAATTTCAGGCTGTCCCATTGCGCCCAATACGCCTTGGCCACTGGACTTTCCGATGACATTCCTTCCTTTGCTGGTCTTTCATTCAATTCTTTTGCTTTCAGGATCTTGACCAAATCGGCATCGTCCAGTTGGCTTTTTCTCATAGCACTGGGGTCCCATTCCGCAGCAGGTCCGAGACTTAACAAGCGGATGTCGACTATCCCTTCACATCGTTCAGCCCTTGAGCAATGTTTACACTCCACTGCACATGGGCGTCGAGAGAGTGCATCGGCGTTTCCATGCTGTCCTCCTTTTCGGTGTTGTATCTCGCAGTCATTGTTCTGCAGCCTTTCTATCCAACGATCATTACGATTGCCGCCGTCATCTCTTTGATTGCGCTCACGGGGGCGACCATCACGGCGTTCTTTATCCATATTCCGATTATTCTGAAAGCGTCCACCACCACTACGATTCCAGTCCTCTCGGCGAGTTTCAGGTTCACCATTCTGGAAGTTTTCCTCGAACTTTCTCTTGGGATAGTTTCCATATTCTGAAATTACTCGTTCCGGACGATCTCTATTTCCAAAGGTTCTATTATTTCTTCTGTGGGAATCGGTCCTGTATTCCCTATCCCTGTCGTTCCTGAATTCCTTTTCGCCTTTATTATCACGATTTAATGAATCTTGTTTATCTCCTCCACGTAATTGGCGTGGTATGTATCGCTCAGCTGAAGGAGTCGTTTTATTTGTGGGACTATTAGAGTTTTTGCCGCCATTCAAGTCCAGACCAGCAATCTCTTTTTCCTTGCGTGGTGCATCACAATCCCCTGAAAAGTGCCCAGCTTTTCCGCAATTATAACATTTCCCGTCGGAGCCCTTGCGTCCGGTTGACATCATTTGAGTCATAGTCTTTATGAGATCCCTCACACTTTTCTCCAGGGATTCGTTCGGTTCCACTTCCACGCGATGGACTCTATGCACTGCTTTGCTTAACAGACTTGCGGTTTCCTGTGTCATAGAGTACGTTGCTCGTTTTGTATCTGCATCCTTCAAACCATTGACGAACGCTTGGGTTTTGAGTATTTCGATTACCTCTGCGTGTGGATCTGCGTTTGCCAAGTGCGCGAGCCGTTCTATCTCCATTGCATATTCTTGTAACAGCTCGTTTGCTTTTTGGTGGCGATTCATCAACTCTATCTGGAACATCTGCTTCCTATGATCGCTGCCGTAACGCCGTTCAATCGCAGCCATTATTGCGTCATAATTGCTACGATCACTTGCAGGAACAGTTTGTAGTACATCGGCGGCGGGGCCTTTCAGCGATACCACCAACGCTGCCACTCTGTCCGTCCTTGTCCAATGATTAGTTTGTGCCGTCGTCTCGAACTGTAGTTTAAAAACGCTAAACGGCACAGTTCCATCAAAGGTTGGGGCCTTAAGTTTCATCGCATTGACAGTCGTAACTGGTTCGCTTGACTGTCTTTCACGCACATGAATATCCAACTCCCTAAGTTTCGATTCCAGTTGATGTAGTCATTAGTGTCTCATGCAAACTATGGGAACCTGCGTAGTACCTGAAATCCGTCTCCCGGCCTATTTTCGTATTCAAATCACCAAGAACGATTTTCACATCGTATCTTGGGCAGGCATTGAGGGCCCGTTCGACGTTCTCGTAGAATTCTTTTTTTTTTTCGTCTTCAGGGGGCTCCTCTGTAGGTCCGTGAGCGTTTATGAGGCTTATGTTCTTAAACTTACCTCGCCCGCGAAGAGTGCATAGCCGTGCGTTTATTGCATTAAAGCCGATAATGGCAGGCTTCCGTTTTTGGCTGACTAGAAGCCTACCCCGAGGACATGGTGTTTTGCACGACAGCTGTATTAAAGGTCATACTCGTTTCTTTGAATAACACCACTCCCCGTCCATCTTATTTCTTGTAATGCTGTTGCTCGAGGTCTGTATAGTGAGCCGACGTTCCATGAGAAAATTCTTAAATCGTTTAGCCATTTTCGTTTCCGTGGTCGTCGTCGTGTATCCGGTCCATATCCGAGGCTTATTAGTTTGTCCATAATAATTTGTTTTTCCGGGCAAGGTTTTTAGCCTTGCGCCAACGTTTTTCAGGATGTCGCTGCATGCATTGGTTCACTACTTGGCGGGTGCAAAATCCAGGGGTGTCACCTGGAGACTGCATGTCAACTTGAATTGAGCAGGGACAAGGATCGTCCTGGCCTTCGCCGGATTGAAAGCAATCAGTAACTTTGCCCTGTATGTTCGCTCCCATTTCCCTTTCATGATGTAAAATACAATGTAATAAAATTATATTCGTTCCTGGAATACGCTATATCTCATCACCTATTCTTTTTAATAATCCGATGTTTTTTCCTATTAAATGGTTGGCCCATCTGTTGTGATATTGACAATTGTGCCCCAGTTAACATTTTGTTTTTCCAAAATTTCTTGGAGCATTGTGAAAAAGTCTTCACCGGTAATTGTAGTTTTCATAGGAGATGCAGAAAGTGATTCCTCAATAATTTGAAATCGATCATTAATACCTCAAATGAAAATTTTAATTGAGATGTATCTGTATTATCACACGACTCGTCTAAAGCCAATGCATAATATGTGCCATTTGCCAATTTTAATTTTAATTGAACACATAAATTATTTGAAATATTAGCAATACGTCTCACAATTGTTCTTCGTGAGGTACTAGTTTTTTCTAAAGTTGTTTTTCATCAGGGATTAATAATTCAGCAATATCTACAATGCATTCCTTAAAAAAATTCAGAAATTAGTTTCCGTTGTTTCGCAACGTTTTGTGCAATGATATGCAATAATGTAACTAGATTTGTAGCGGATCAGCAGAATCCACAACCTCCACGCAGTCGCCGTAAGCAAAGACTCACACCGAGAGTAGTTTTCGACTAATTAAGTCAAGCACACTCTCGGTCACCCTCACACAAAAGGGGAGTCTCGGCTGAATTGGCGTGGAGTCGACGCGGCACTACGTTGGTCTCGCTCACACGTAGAACGAGAACCGACGCCAGATCTTTCCCGCCAATTTCGTTTGACAAATACCACATGTGTGGACAATTGGCGCGAACACACAGGCACTTCGACATCAACCGACGCCGTGACTGAACGTCTACCAACGTGAAGATCAACCGCCACCAGGGACTCCATCGACTGCAGCCTCTTCAACGACCAGCCATCTGACGACAACGACTATTTGGGGATTGAAACCCCAAAGTGGTGACCCCGGAAAAAAAAGCAAAAAAGGAAAACATCATCCGACCGCACCTCCCAGAGCCCCTGCGACGCCAGGCCTTCAGCATCATTCACAGTTTGTCCCACCCAAGTGGCAGAGCGACAGCCAAAGCACTGGCGCGGAAATTCGTCTGGCCCGGCGTTCGCAAGGACGCCATCGCTTGGGCACGTCACTGCGAGGACTGTCAACGCTCCAAGGTAGGGCGTCATAACAGGGAGGTCCTGGGAAAATTCAAAGAGCCGGACAATCGCTTCGAGCACGTCCACATAGACCTCATCAAGATGTTGTATTCCAGAATACTACCCTTTATTAAATTTAACACTGAATCTCCTTCCACATCCTTAAAAACTTCCCTTAACATATATTACATTCTCACTTAATACATACCATTCATCAACATTCACAATATTGCCAGTTACAGCACATTTAATAACCTGCATATTTTTAATCATTCAAAATATAGTAACTTTGATTTTCGTCCAAATTTTATTCATGTTAAAAGTCACAGAGACCTTGTTAAAAGTTGTTTTGTTCATGTTATAATTTCCAGTAAATTAGAACACAATGTTCTATAAGTATAGAGAAATTTATATTGTAAAGTCAGTAATCAAGGAACAGTTGAGAAGTAAGAGTTAAGTTTGAACAGTTGAGATGTTAGTTCTGATTGAGTAGTTGAGGTGAGATAGCAGTCAAGTTAAGTTTGAAGAGTCGAGTTGTGATAGAAGAATTTAGAGAGAAGAAGTTTATAGAGAAGAATTTTGAGACGAGCCACTAATGCAAGGGATGCAGTACTGCCTGACCATCATCGATAGATTCTCGCGATGGCCCGTGGCGGTGCCCCTGCCCAACATCAAAACACCCACAATCGCCAAGGCATTCGTGGACCACTGGGTCAGTAACTATGGAACTCCACTTCACATCACGTCAGACAGAGGGCCACAATTCGAGGCAGAGCTATTCACTAAGCTCGCATCGGCGCGCAGATGACCCACACAACGCCGTACCATCCGCAGTCTAACGAAGTGGTGGAGAGATTCCACCGAACTCTCAAAGCCGCCCTAAGATGCTGCCCACTTTCCTGGCTGGATAGTCTGCCCACAGTTTTGCTCGGCCTCAGGACGGCGTACAAAGAGGATCTCGAAGCCTCCCCAGCCGAAATGCTCTACGGCACAACTATTCGAATCCCCGGAGAATTCGCCGCATCGGAACCGGCACAGGCAAACAAAACCAACTTCGTCGCGAGCTACGCCGGCTTTTCAAAGCCATCCGCCCTGTCCCAGCAACCCGGCACACCACAGGGCACACGTTCATCCACAAGGATCTGCAGACTTGCACCCATGTCTTCAGACGACTCGACAGCATCCGCAAGTCTCTCGAAGCGCCCTACACAGGCCCGCATCGCGTCATCCGACGCACGGAATACAGAACGATCATCATCGACGTCAATGGCCAGGAGAAAACCGTCTCAACCGACCAAGTCAAACCAGCCTACCTGGAAAGGGCAGAGTCGGCCCACACCAACCAACCGATCCAGCCCCAGCTGCCCACACCACAAGCCGGGACCTCTGCTCAGGAGGCCGCGCAGCCACAAGGCACCCACATAACCACTACACACATCCGCCCCGGCCCGGAGGCAGCGATTACCCTCACCCCACACTGCGGCAGAGAAATCTCACTCCCAGCGCAACCTGCGCCGGTCAGCGGGGGGGGGGGGGGGGGGTGACGTATCAGCACAATCCACAACCTCCACGCAGTCGCCGTAAGCAAAGACTCACACCGAGAGTAGTGTTCGACTAATTAAGTCAAGCACACTCTTGGTCACCCTCACACAAAAGGGGAGTCACGGTTGAATTGGCGTGGAGTCGACGCGGCACTACGTTGGTCTCGCTTACACGTAGAACGAGAACCGACGCCAGATCTTTCCCGCCAATTTCGTTTGACAAATACCACATGTGTGGACAATTGGCGCGAACACACAGGCACTTCGACATCAACCGACGCCGTGACTGAACGTCTACCAACGTGAAGATCAACCGCCACCAGGGACTCCATCGACTGCAGCCTCTTCAACGACCAGCCATCTGACGACAACGACTATTTGGGGATTGAAACCCCAAAGTGGTGACCCCGGAAAAAAAAGCAAAAAAGGAAAACATCATCCGACCGCACCTCCCAGAGCCCCTGCGACGCCAGGCCTTCAGCATCATTCACAGTTTGTCCCACCCAAGTGGCAGAGCGACAGCCAAAGCACTGGCGCGGAAATTCGTCTGGCCCGGCGTTCGCAAGGACGCCATCGCTTGGGCACGTCACTGCGAGGACTGTCAACGCTCCAAGGTAGGGCGTCATAACAGGGAGGTCCTGGGAAAATTCAAAGAGCCGGACAATCGCTTCGAGCACGTCCACATAGACCTCATCAAGATGTTGTATTCCAGAATACTACCCTTTATTAAATTTAACACTGAATCTCCTTCCACATCCTTAAAAACTTCCCTTAACATATATTACATTCTCACTTAATACATACCATTCATCAACATTCACAATATTGCCAGTTACAGCACATTTAATAACCTGCATATTTTTAATCATTCAAAATATAGTAACTTTGATTTTCGTCCAAATTTTATTCATGTTAAAAGTCACAGAGACCTTGTTAAAAGTTGTTTTGTTCATGTTATAATTTCCAGTAAATTAGAACACAATGTTCTATAAGTATAGAGAAATTTATATTGTAAAGTCAGTAATCAAGGAACAGTTGAGAAGTAAGAGTTAAGTTTGAACAGTTGAGATGTTAGTTCTGATTGAGTAGTTGAGGTGAGATAGCAGTCAAGTTAAGTTTGAAGAGTCGAGTTGTGATAGAAGAATTTAGAGAGAAGAAGTTTATAGAGAAGAATTTTGAGACGAGCCACTAATGCAAGGGATGCAGTACTGCCTGACCATCATCGATAGATTCTCGCGATGGCCCGTGGCGGTGCCCCTGCCCAACATCAAAACACCCACAATCGCCAAGGCATTCGTGGACCACTGGGTCAGTAACTATGGAACTCCACTTCACATCACGTCAGACAGAGGGCCACAATTCGAGGCAGAGCTATTCACTAAGCTCGCATCGGCGCGCAGATGACCCACACAACGCCGTACCATCCGCAGTCTAACGAAGTGGTGGAGAGATTCCACCGAACTCTCAAAGCCGCCCTAAGATGCTGCCCACTTTCCTGGCTGGATAGTCTGCCCACAGTTTTGCTCGGCCTCAGGACGGCGTACAAAGAGGATCTCGAAGCCTCCCCAGCCGAAATGCTCTACGGCACAACTATTCGAATCCCCGGAGAATTCGCCGCATCGGAACCGGCACAGGCAAACAAAACCAACTTCGTCGCGAGCTACGCCGGCTTTTCAAAGCCATCCGCCCTGTCCCAGCAACCCGGCACACCACAGGGCACACGTTCATCCACAAGGATCTGCAGACTTGCACCCATGTCTTCAGACGACTCGACAGCATCCGCAAGTCTCTCGAAGCGCCCTACACAGGCCCGCATCGCGTCATCCGACGCACGGAATACAGAACGATCATCATCGACGTCAATGGCCAGGAGAAAACCGTCTCAACCGACCAAGTCAAACCAGCCTACCTGGAAAGGGCAGAGTCGGCCCACACCAACCAACCGATCCAGCCCCAGCTGCCCACACCACAAGCCGGGACCTCTGCTCAGGAGGCCGCGCAGCCACAAGGCACCCACATAACCACTACACACATCCGCCCCGGCCCGGAGGCAGCGATTACCCTCACCCCACACTGCGGCAGAGAAATCTCACTCCCAGCGCAACCTGCGCCGGTCAACGGGGGGGGGGGGGGGGGTGACGTATCAGCACAATCCACAACCTCCACGCAGTCGCCGTAAGCAAAGACTCACACCGAGAGTAGTGTTCGACTAATTAAGTCAAGCACACTCTTGGTCACCCTCACACAAAAGGGGAGTCACGGTTGAATTGGCGTGGAGTCGACGCGGCACTACGTTGGTCTCGCTTACACGTAGAACGAGAACCGACGCCAGATCTTTCCCGCCAATTTCGTTTGACAAATACCACATGTGTGGACAATTGGCGCGAACACACAGGCACTTCGACATCAACCGACGCCGTGACTGAACGTCTACCAACGTGAAGATCAACCGCCACCAGGGACTCCATCGACTGCAGCCTCTTCAACGACCAGCCATCTGACGACAACGACTATTTGGGGATTGAAACCCCAAAGTGGTGACCCCGGAAAAAAAAGCAAAAAAGGAAAACATCATCCGACCGCACCTCCCAGAGCCCCTGCGACGCCAGGCCTTCAGCATCATTCACAGTTTGTCCCACCCAAGTGGCAGAGCGACAGCCAAAGCACTGGCGCGGAAATTCGTCTGGCCCGGCGTTCGCAAGGACGCCATCGCTTGGGCACGTCACTGCGAGGACTGTCAACGCTCCAAGGTAGGGCGTCATAACAGGGAGGTCCTGGGAAAATTCAAAGAGCCGGACAATCGCTTCGAGCACGTCCACATAGACCTCATCAAGATGTTGTATTCCAGAATACTACCCTTTATTAAATTTAACACTGAATCTCCTTCCACATCCTTAAAAACTTCCCTTAACATATATTACATTCTCACTTAATACATACCATTCATCAACATTCACAATATTGCCAGTTACAGCACATTTAATAACCTGCATATTTTTAATCATTCAAAATATAGTAACTTTGATTTTCGTCCAAATTTTATTCATGTTAAAAGTCACAGAGACCTTGTTAAAAGTTGTTTTGTTCATGTTATAATTTCCAGTAAATTAGAACACAATGTTCTATAAGTATAGAGAAATTTATATTGTAAAGTCAGTAATCAAGGAACAGTTGAGAAGTAAGAGTTAAGTTTGAACAGTTGAGATGTTAGTTCTGATTGAGTAGTTGAGGTGAGATAGCAGTCAAGTTAAGTTTGAAGAGTCGAGTTGTGATAGAAGAATTTAGAGAGAAGAAGTTTATAGAGAAGAATTTTGAGACGAGCCACTAATGCAAGGGATGCAGTACTGCCTGACCATCATCGATAGATTCTCGCGATGGCCCGTGGCGGTGCCCCTGCCCAACATCAAAACACCCACAATCGCCAAGGCATTCGTGGACCACTGGGTCAGTAACTATGGAACTCCACTTCACATCACGTCAGACAGAGGGCCACAATTCGAGGCAGAGCTATTCACTAAGCTCGCATCGGCGCGCAGATGACCCACACAACGCCGTACCATCCGCAGTCTAACGAAGTGGTGGAGAGATTCCACCGAACTCTCAAAGCCGCCCTAAGATGCTGCCCACTTTCCTGGCTGGATAGTCTGCCCACAGTTTTGCTCGGCCTCAGGACGGCGTACAAAGAGGATCTCGAAGCCTCCCCAGCCGAAATGCTCTACGGCACAACTATTCGAATCCCCGGAGAATTCGCCGCATCGGAACCGGCACAGGCAAACAAAACCAACTTCGTCGCGAGCTACGCCGGCTTTTCAAAGCCATCCGCCCTGTCCCAGCAACCCGGCACACCACAGGGCACACGTTCATCCACAAGGATCTGCAGACTTGCACCCATGTCTTCAGACGACTCGACAGCATCCGCAAGTCTCTCGAAGCGCCCTACACAGGCCCGCATCGCGTCATCCGACGCACGGAATACAGAACGATCATCATCGACGTCAATGGCCAGGAGAAAACCGTCTCAACCGACCAAGTCAAACCAGCCTACCTGGAAAGGGCAGAGTCGGCCCACACCAACCAACCGATCCAGCCCCAGCTGCCCACACCACAAGCCGGGACCTCTGCTCAGGAGGCCGCGCAGCCACAAGGCACCCACATAACCACTACACACATCCGCCCCGGCCCGGAGGCAGCGATTACCCTCACCCCACACTGCGGCAGAGAAATCTCACTCCCAGCGCAACCTGCGCCGGTCAACGGGGGGGGGGGGGGGGGGGGGGGGGGGTGACGTATCAGCACAATCCACAACCTCCACGCAGTCGCCGTAAGCAAAGACTCACACCGAGAGTAGTGTTCGACTAATTAAGTCAAGCACACTCTTGGTCACCCTCACACAAAAGGGGAGTCACGGTTGAATTGGCGTGGAGTCGACGCGGCACTACGTTGGTCTCGCTTACACGTAGAACGAGAACCGACGCCAGATCTTTCCCGCCAATTTCGTTTGACAAATACCACATGTGTGGACAATTGGCGCGAACACACAGGCACTTCGACATCAACCGCCTCCGTGACCGGACGTCTAGCAACGTGAAGATCAACCGCCACCAGGGACTCCATCGACTGCAGCCTCTTCAACGATCAGCCATCCGACGACAACGACAATTTGGGGATTGAAACCCCAAAGATTTACCTGCCTTTGACAGATATGAAAGTATTTTGTTGCTTACTTAATCCATTTTTTATTATCTCTGCTTCAATTTTCATTCATTCTGGTGAAAATAACTTGTATTTATTGAAATGTGCTGTTGAAGAATTCCGTTTTAAATTATATAACACTTTTAAAAAACAGAAATAATTTCGATATAGACCAAACATACGCCATTATCTTGTATATTTGTAATTAAATATTTTAAGGTGCAATTATCATTTAAAATGTGGGATTCACCATCAGTTTTTCTCTTCTTTAAATGAATCATTTTACGGGTTGTAATAAAAAAAATGTATTAATTAAAAAAAAAAAAATTACTATCTACTGTAAAATACCATATTAAAGGTCCCTAGCGCATTACAAAGCAATAGACAATGTAACCAAAGAATAAGTACGTCATGCAGTTGTGTGCCTTGCCTTATCTCAAGGAACACTGAATAAAATATTCTGAACATTTTATTCTATCACCTTTCCCGCCCAACCTTACTATGCTGCATTCCAATCGTCCACACTTCTCCGAAACACTTGTTTCTCTTTACAACTTTTTTGTTTATAATAACTGTGCAAGTAGAAATTTGGGTTTTTTTTGTTGTTAAATTCAACTTTTTTGGAAAAGACACTTGTGCAAAGATTGATTAATATTGCTTGGAGAGAAACTCCTAAGTGTTCTGCAAGCTCTTCTTGAGTTTGACATGGATTTTCACCCAATAAAACTTGAGGTTCTTCGTCGTCAAATTTTTTTACTGCACCTGGAGGTGGAGCGCCCTCAAGACTAAAATTTCCCCCACGAAATTTTGCATGTCAATTTTTTGACTCACTTTTTGAATGACTCGCGGAATGTTCACCCAAAATCGAATTAATCAATTCCATAGGTTGAGCAGCATTTTTTTTCATTTGAAAATAGAAAAGGATGCATGACGGTTCTCTATACCTCACGGAGAACCAACCCACAATCCCAACCAATTTCGACCGCTAACAGCGCGTCACCATAACCCCATCCTGTAATCCATGCCCAAACACGCAATAACTCATCCTAATATGCAACAGCATCCGTCCCCAATACGTAATCCATGCGCAAACACGCAAAGAAGACATCCCAATATGCAACAGCATCCGTCCCCAAATTTGCAATTACATACAACTTACCGAGGACTCATTTCCCAAGATGTAATAAACGCATATTCAAATTTACGAGGGTTGCCTCTTATGTTTCGGGATTTGGCAACCCTAGCGTTGCAATCCGGCAATTGACAGCTCTGTCGTAAAGTTGGACATTTTTGAGGTTATACGCACTCAGAACGTTTTGACATACGAGCGCTATTTGTGTTGTTTAGAGTAACTTAAAAGATTCATCTCGGCCCAAAAATGGAATTAAATCGTCAACATTTTCGTGCGATTATTTTTTACAACTTTCGGCGTGGATTAACTCAGCAACAGTGCATGGATGAACTTAATTCAATTTTTGGCGATGAAGCTCCATCAAGGACCAGTGTTTATCGATGGTATGGTGAATTCAATCGTGGTCGTAGTTCACTCCAATATGAATTTCGTGAAGGTCGTCCAAAATCAGTTGTTGTTCCGAAAACCATTGATGCTGTGCGCGAACTGATATTGGAAGATCGTCATGTGACCTATCGTGAGATTGAGACAACCTTAGGCGTTAGTGGGACCAGCATACAGTCAATATTGCATAAACATTTGACTGTCAAAAAAATTTGATCGCGTTGGATCCCACACAATTTGTCAATCGCCCAAAAAAAGGCTCGTGTCAATTGATCGAAAGAAATGCTCAAAAAATACGGTCGCGGTGCTTCGAAACACGTCTATGACATCGTGACAGGTGATGAATCGTGGATTTACGCGTATGAGCCCGAAAGTAAACAGCAGTCGACTGTCTGGCTTTTTCAAGATGAGCCAAATCCAACAAAAGTTGTTCGCGCACGAAGCACTTCCAAGCAAATGGTCGTCTGTTTTTTCGGAAAAACTGGACATGTCGCAACCGTACCACTAGAACAACGCAGAACAGTCAATTCTGAGTGGTACACAACCATTTGTTTGCCAGTTGTCTTCCAAGGAATCAGGAAAACCAACCGCCGAAGACGGATCACTCTTCACCACGACAATGCGAGCTCTCACACATCGGCTGCGACAACTGCATTTTTGAGCACCCAAAACATCGATTTGATGGGTCATCCGCCGTATAGTCCTGACTTGGCACCGAATGACTTCTTTTTATTCCCGTACGTAAAAAACAAACTGAGAGGTCAACATTTTTCGACACCTGAAGAAGCGGTTGCTGCATTCAGAATGCATGTGTTGGAGATACCTCAATCAGAGTGGCAAAAGTGCTTCGACAATTGGTTCAAACGTATGCAAAAGTGTATAGATCTTCATGGGGAATATTTTGAAAAACAATAAAGTGATTTTCGATGATCAATATTTGCTTTTGTTGTCTAATCCCGAAATATGAAAGGCAACCCTCGTACAACGGAATACTCAACATCTCAATCAACTACATCGAGCCGCATACATTTTTCCAAAAACCGCTTTTGTTATTATCTTATCTAAATGATATTCCTCGCTTGCAACCAAACACCTCTAATTTCCCCCGAAAATCATTCCGGCTCACTTCCTGCCTAAACTATTCCCTCGCTTGTAACCAAGTAACATTTAGTTTCCCCGAAAATCATTTCGGTCCCCATCCTACCCAATACCAATTCTCCTTACTGGCAAGTCACCAGCACGATGCGTTGCATTTCCACGAAACGACCATCGCAACGACCAAGACCCACATTCCTTTGTCTAACCGACAACTCATGCCCATACTTGGTCATATTTCCAAACCAATTTCCTCGTATACATAGCGCCAGAGGAATTTAACTCAGCCTATACGGCAATGATTCGCCGGAACTAAATTCCCTATGTAAGCATAGCAACCCTTTTCAAAGTTCCTAGTAAGTGGCAGTGAGTTCATTTAGCTATGACTCCACTGCCACGACGCGATCAACTTTTCCTCGCTTTTAATGCACCAGTCGATTGTCAACCGCCGAGGAGTGCGCACACCTTAAGAGTCGGGTCTGGTGTCATCGTCATCTGCGATGTACGCGAATCAGTTTCCTAAATTAAACCATTACGTCGTGTATTTAGACTAAGTCAATCACAGTTTTATGTAATGCAAGAGTTCTTAAGCATCCAGTTTGTTGAAGTAAACCACCACGTTGTGAACATAGACTAAATCAACCACAGTTTAATGTAATGCAAGTGTTCTCAAGCATTCAGTTTGCTAAAGTAATCCGGAACTTTTGTGCTCAGACTAAATTAATAACAGTTTATCGAATTGTTCTTTCGCCTTCATTTTCAACCAAACCACTAAGTTATGTAACTAGGCTAAAGCAATAATAGTTTACCCAATACCAGCAATTAACGCAGTACCAAATGTAATTTAGTGTTTTCACGATTCAAGTCAGCTGCGCAATAAAGACAGACTTAATAAAAGATTTGGAGTCAAATTAATTATTTGCCGAGTACATCAAAGTGATTCGATCATAGTGTCTAGACATAGTGTCCTAGTCCCTCACCAGTACGCGAAATCCGAAAGTTAGAGTGGTTTAGTGAGCCGGTGCACTGGGTTGCACATGACTAAACAATACCTCGTCTACACCGGTGACCCCTTTAGTGGGGTGGTAGTGAACTGGTGTCATACGCCGGCACATCGACTTCGTACCCCCACAGATGCAATGGGGTAAATGTTGCTTATCGACACTCATCTCTTACACAATTGATATACACGTAGCCATAAAAAAGCAGGGACTAAGCTACATATATCCAAAATGGCGAGCGAATTAGGTGCGTTCAAGTATGTTCCTAACGCAACCAACTTCAGAGCCGAATTTTTACTTGCACACCTATTCTATATATTTCATTTACTGTGCGGGTCGATTTTAACATCGTAACGGGCTGGAATAAGCCCGTGGGTTGGCACTTTGCCATCCCTGGTATAGTCCCTTTTGCTGAGCGTATTACAGTATATTTTTTGCAGTTAATACCACTGTTATTGGAGATATGGAAAACCAATCCAAGGAAATTCTCTGGAGTTCACTTCCCAAAAAGAGTGTTTTTACTCTTATAATCCGTAACTGCTCAGAACATACGAGGTTATCTCAGAACTAATCGCCCTGACACATAGGTGGTGGCAGTTATTGAAATATAATGACTTTGGTAGATCGTACCAATCTTAGAAAGATTAAGTTTCAAGTTTGAAGACACTACGTCGTGTATTTCTTGTTTGACAGCCATCAATAGTGAACGCTCTCAGTGAATTTGTAAACATGGAAAAAATTTAACAACAAATTGACATTTCATGACATTATAAGTTCACCTCAAGAAAAAAAAAAAAAAAAACGATGCTAGTCCATAAATTAAATTGGCTTTTAAATAAAACATATTAAAATACATTTAGTTATATATTTGCACTAAAAAAGAATTCTAGTACATTTATGTACCAACATCATCACCAGAAAGTCGAAAATGTGTTAATACAAAAAGTAATTGTCAAATGAAAAAAGAAAAAGACGCGCCATGTTTGTAGTTTAGGTTTGGAGTAAATTTGTTTATTTGGTGTACCGTGAAGAAAAGTATAACTGTCGTTAAAACATTGGTCACAACGCGGTGTTGGTTATCCGGATTTTAGAGAAGAAGTTAAGATTTTTGAAACGAATTAAGAAATTCTCAAAAGAATGGTTCCTTTAGGAGGAGTTCATACACATCCAGGAGTGCACCCACCTCCTCAGATACAAAGCACTCCTTCGGGACCTAATCAGTTACAAACATCAAATTCTCAATCGAATAAGTCATCAAATTCCGTAGTAAATCGATATTTAATTTTAAAGACTATTATCTACTTAATTATTTATGTATTCTTTTCAGAAACCCAATTACACACTAAAGTTTACCTTAGCGGGTCATACGAAAGCAGTTTCCGCGGTTAAGTTTAGCCCTAATGGGGAATGGTTATCTAGCTCATGTAAGTTTGCTTGAATTAACTCTGTTTTCTTTTTGGTAATTTACTAATGTATTGCTTTCTTTTAAAAGCTGCTGACAAATTGATTAAGATCTGGGGAGCATACGACGGGAAATTTGAGAAAACAATTGCCGGACATAAACTCGGTATTAGTGATGTGGCATGGTCATCTGATAGTCGATTGTTAGTTAGTGGTAGCGATGATAAAACACTTAAAATATGGGAACTCAGTTCCGGAAAGTGCCTGAAAACTCTTAAAGGCCATAGTAATTATGTGTTCTGCTGTAATTTTAATCCACAAAGCAATCTAATAGTATCGGGAAGTTTTGACGAAAGCGTTCGAATCTGGGACGTGCGAACTGGCAAATGTTTAAAAACGTTGCCAGCACATTCTGACCCGGTGTCAGCGGTTCACTTTAACCGTGACGGATCACTAATTGTTAGCTCTAGTTATGATGGACTATGCCGCATTTGGGACACTGCCAGTGGACAATGCTTGAAGACACTAATAGACGATGACAATCCACCTGTGAGCTTTGTCAAATTTTCGCCAAATGGAAAGTACATCCTGGCGGCGACACTTGACAATACACTTAAATTGTGGGATTATTCGAAGGGAAAATGTTTGAAAACTTATACAGGCCACAAAAATGAGAAATACTGCATTTTTGCTAATTTCTCAGTCACCGGAGGAAAGGTAAACAAAAGAGATAATCATGATTTGTTTAGAAGTAATTAACAAGGTTGGATTTGTTCGTTTAGTGGATTGTATCTGGAAGTGAAGATAATATGGTATACATTTGGAATCTACAAAGCAAAGAAGTGGTCCAGAAGCTTCAAGGTCACACTGACACAGTTTTATGCACAGCTTGCCACCCAACAGAAAATATTATCGCTTCGGCTGCGCTAGAAAATGACAAAACCATTAAATTATGGAAGAGTGATACATAATCCGTGGAGTTTTCTTTTAGTAAACTATTTTAGTTCTATAAATATAAAATAACAAAAAAAAAAATCATTGACAGTGTACATATATCTTCAAATACACATTCACATATATTTTGCTATTTCTTGAATGAAAATATATAAAAACACAATATAAATGTGAATGAAAGAATTGCGATTCAGTTTCATCCATGCGCTACGTGAGTGAATTACTAAATTAACGAAACAAATATATTCATGTTTGAAAAGTTGTGTTGCAATAAAAAGTTGATTTGTTTCCGCAAGTCGCATATGATTTGCTTGCTACATATTTGTACGATATTCGTCCTGCCTGATAAACACCGGTGATCCGTACCACGTGCTCCACAGATACTATAGAACGAAACAGGTATATCAATCGCTATGTAGTGCAACTTACCAATTTGTTGAAACCTAAAAGTCTTTTGTTATGCTGAATTATCCATCCCGCAGTAGGTGTGCAACATGACTAAATTTTAGGCCCCATCCTTTTAGACATCTACACCGTAAATATTACTAGCCTTCTGAATGGAACAGTAAGGTAAATATGCCGCATGGGTGACTTTCTTCTGTTCATGCTAAGATTCATAAATTTTGAACAAATCGTCTCAACAGCTTTTATTAATATTATGGTATAGTCGATGGAAAATCCAACTAACTCAACAAAAACTGGGAATATATGGAATTCTGAATGTTACCAACCCAGTTCTAGGTATAATTAACCTCCCGAACAAGAAGTATTTATTTGTAGTTGTTTAACCCACAAGAAGATTTCATTAAACATGTGACCTATATCAGCCAATGAACAACAATTTGAAAGGTCAGGCAAAAAATAATCACCCGAGGTAAAGAGAAAAAAAAATACATTACCGGACCAAAAAGACAATAATAAAAATGATAAAAACAACTTCGGAATACTCGAAGATGACGGCACACACCCGAGGACATACAAAAAACAAGAAACAGAACCATGTGCATCTAACTCAGCCAGTGCGCTGATGGCACAGTTAAAAAAGGCAAACGAGAAAAAAAAAGGACAAACAGAACAGCGGAAAAAAAAAATAACGGCGGAATCAACAATGATGGGAAAAATCAAAGCACTACCACCAATCAATATCTTCAACGAGGACAGCAAAACTATAGGTAATATATTAAAAGAAAAAAGAGGTAGCAATAAGTTTACTATAAAACAAATAAATAGGAGTAAATTATCACTAAAACTTAAAGATAAAACTGATTTCAGTAAAGTTAAAGATATTTTGAAGGAGACCAACTCCGAATAATTTACATTCACAAGTAAGGAAGATGAGTTTCAGACATTTTTAATAAGAGGACTTAGTACCAGTTTCAGCCCAGAAGAAGTCCTACAAGAAATAAGAAGTCTGTGTCTTAAAGACATAAGATTTGAGAAAGCATTCAGATTATAGCGGTACATTTGTCCCTGGAGGGTGAAACGAAAACCTCCGAGCTATAAAGCGCATATTTAATCATATTATAAACTTCAAGAAATTACGTAGAACCGAAATCTTCCAAACTCGCCGGTGTCAAAGATTTGGACTCCCTCCTTCGAAGTGCAGCATGTCATACAGGTGCGTTAAGTGCCCAAATACGTCTGAGCATGGTAATTGCCAAGTGCAGAAAGAAGGCAAAAATGAGGAATTACGTTGTGTACTCTGTCAGAAAAATGGTCATCTGGCTATGTGGAAAGGGTGCAACAAGTATAGAGCCACATCGGAGCAACTCGCCCCGTGAGTAGGGCGTTAGAATATACTCATAGGTAGGCCGGCTTGTCGTAAGAGACGACTAAAGGCCGAATGGTAGATGGTGTCGCCCGGTGAAATACCACCTCATCAAGCTATAGGCTCCGTGAAATGGTCGGGAGAAACCCCTGACCATCTTTCGGAGCTTGGCTGATGGACCTTTGGCGGAAGTATAGCGGATTTTGTTTAGTTAATTTGTATTGTTCTAATCCGTTGGAAGTGTCCCGCCGAACACTTTTCACACACACCAGGAAGGCAAAGGACACCACAGAGCGGAAGCAATGTTAAACAAAACGCAGGAATTCTCCTTTTGATTTTATATTTTTATTGTCGTTATGAAGTTTTTTTTTACACTATCGTCACGCATGCGATCGCGCAGCACTATCGACACACACTCGTCGCGATTTTTTGGCGAATAACTTGTAAGAAAATACCCCCTCGTTGAGGGTTTCTCGGTCGACTTTCGGCTTATTATCACCTTCGATATTCTCGAGTCTCCTATTGCTGGTCAGTCCAGTTTCGCACACTAGGTATGGCCGCTAAAGTTCACTTTCGACTCTCGTCGCGTTGACGATCACCATTGGACTGCCTGTCTGCCCACACAGATACCCAGATTCAAAACTGGTATCTGTATCTATACGGAAAAATTTCCCTATTTGCTTTGCTAACAGAACTTCCGAATTTCTGTTAGCAGCATGTTATCACGTCCCAGGGGTGATTTTTCATTCCTGAAAGAAGAAACTCGCTCATCATCGAACATCATTATCACCATCCGTGGTGGTGGTCGAAATTCAGTTTGACGGTTGTCGATTGTGTGCCGCCTTATTTACATAACACATCTGGCGCGCAGGCCGAAAGATATCCTGCAATTTGAATGGGCGTATGGTTCATGGGTTTTGTTTGACTTTTGTCAATACACCCGAAATCCATTAGAATTTTCTAATGGGTGTGAAATACAAAAAGGCACCGTGGGATAGGAGTAGTTCCCTTGTAGGTTTTAAAACTCATACATTTTTTCGAATTATCTCGTTGAGATAATTACGGTTGCCGTTTCTTTTGTTTGCCGATAGATTTGGTGGTCTTTATGGCAGACCACCCGCACGTGCATCCGTTGGTCGGCTAATTTGCTGGCGATAACAAATCCTTGTAACGTCGTGTAGATGTTCAAAATTTCGGATTGTGCGGTGCTGGAGTGCGGCGCATTTCGATCTTTAGGAATAAGCTTTTACCTTTGTTTCAGGTATGCTACAATCGATTTGTTGAGCTTGATATTGAAAGCTTTGGGACGATCAGTTCCTTGCTTCTTTTTATATCGGGTTCGCATTTTGCAGCTTCCTATGACCCTTATTATAGGTATGATTAGGAGCTTTGGGGCACGTGTCTGTGGGCACGTGTACTGATAAGGTACGTATGTTCCTTGAAGGGTAGGAACCTTACCTGGGTGAAATTGTGCGTCCGTAGAACGCTACAGACCGGTTCGAGAAAAGGATGGTTTAGGTGGTAGTCGGTCCCAATGTGAGATACAACCCCGTCACGCTGTACATTCCGCGATATCGTTGAGAAAAATCTTCGACGATGTTTCGGATGTGTGGCTGATGCCCCAGACTGTCACGGAGATAAGTCATGATGGTGCCTTCTGATATAAAGAATTTCGGAGGTAAACTAGTCTCCCATTCGGAAGAGGAATAACATGTCGACGCTTGAACCAGTGGGTTCGCATCGGGCGTTACAGATTTTTTGGGTAACAAGTTTTGGTGGCAAATTTCGGTTACAAATTTTGGTAAAAAATTTGCGTTACGAATTTTGGTTACAAAATTTGGCTACGAATTTCGATTACAAAATTTTGTTACAAATTTTGGTGGCTTTGCTATTGTTGTTGCTGCGGATGGTGGTGGCTTGCTTTTAATTAAATTCGAATGAAAATAAGGGGGGGAAATCATACGAAAAAAAATATAACCCCCCCCCCCCCCCCCCTCCTGCACTTCCTAACGGCTTTGTGCTAAAGAAAAGAGATCATACGGAAGGAAAATGGGAATAAGACCACCAGCATTTTAGTGACCACCCTGCCCTCCGTAGGGCCTCTCCACCATAGGGATTTAGGCGGTTATCGTGAATTACTTCCGCCTTTGTCCTTACTTTGATGGCGTGCATCTACGACCTTCAGAATTACGGCCATACAATCCGGCTAATACCTCCTTCACGAGAGTGAAGAGGTTTCGTTTCAACTTATTCAAGGTACGACTAGCGTAGGCAATAGGCGGGGCTTTGGCTATTTCGCGTTGACATAGTACGGCTCTCAGTGATTCTTGGCTTGAATCCGTGGTCGGATGAAAGATGTTTAGTATGGTTTGGGTTGACCCACCTTGGAGGCAAAACCAACATACCATTTTTCTGTCTCAAATGCCTGCTGGCATTTGTCTGACCACGTAAATATCTAAAGTATGACATAAAAGCTAGCACTGGTGCACGTCAGGTAGTCAGCTTTAAGATGTGTAGATTCATCTGACGATTTGCCATCCGAAAATGGAGGTTTAATGTATTGGAGGTGTTGATCCTTCGAGAGTTTGTTTTAGGATATGGGATCACTTGAGTGAGTCCCGTTGACGTGGTAACTTGCAATTTCGGGGGAATTACGGAATATTCCCCGGGTTTGGACAACTCCACTGCCCAAGTATCCTTCGTGAGCGCCCTGATCTGCCTCTATAGTTTGCGCTTATGTTTAAACACCTTTTCACAAAGTGAAAAGTGTTGGGCCTGGCCTTAAAAAATTTCCATTTAGACTTATAGCGTTTGAAATAATAGTGAAGAAGAACGTGTGATTCGAACTGACGCTATGACAGTTTGAATCACCAAAAATGTTTACCTAAGCGTTACCCATCAGGCTACTGGCCGATAATTGTCGATATAATTCGATTTTAAAACTCGACTATACTCCACTGATGTGAATTGTTATGTTATCGCTATATATAAGGCTCTGATGTATTTTTCTTATTCGATTTTTCGTTCGTGTTCTTCACTATTTTGCTGGTGAATTGTGTGTATCTGTTAGAGATGCCACAGACTCATTTAATTGCTCCTCTCGACGGAACCCTTTAGTAAAAACTGAATATTTATTCCAATACTGTAGAGAAGCCTGAGTCTGACCGGTCTGTCCCTAAAGATTTCGACTTCCGAAGGGTTTGTTTGCAAGCGTTCTACCGAAGCTTTCCCTTCTTTAACGCATTCACAGAAACAGGATTCGCTTTGAATTATATTGTTGTAGGAAGAGTAGCGATTTGGTATCACTACATTGCTGATGTCAAAGAACTTTGGTAGGTTATTGGAACAGTATACGTTAGACTCCAGGCCAGTACATTTAAAAATCTTTCTGTATTGATTTTCTTAATGGGTATTTATAAATAAATTCTGCTTACAGTGCTAACTTAATTTTAATTGGTGATTCGATTCAACGCAGATGCCCTACCAGGCCATTCATTGTTGTTGTTGTGCTGACTCGGCTGTTGTTCTGTTACTCAACGACTTTGATGCCGGTCGTGATTGAGCAACATGATTATGCGCAAATTGCTGATGCTAGTGCTTGTTGGTTGGGGTTCAGTGTGTTTTGGTTTTAATTTTGTTGATGTATTCCACAATATTCAATGGCTGGAGAACCCTGCACATTGTCGATCGGTCTGTGAACTATATATACAAAATGTTGGCTAACATTTTAAATCAAAACATAAAATTGATTTATTTATAAACACAAAACTTCAAATCAAAACAAAATTGAAAACATAAACCAAATCACATGTTGACACGGTTCCGTTGAGATCGCATGCAGGAAAATAACGTTTTCCTGGCGAACATGCGATCTTACGTATCTGATAACAACCAACGCCAATGAACTTGTTGTAGGGAAAATCGTACCACAATCGCGTGTGATTTTCCGCAGAACCTAAACGGTATTATCACGCCATTGGTCTCTCAGGAGAGCAGATGCGGTAAAAAGATAAGAACGCATGAGGTAAAAGCCCAGTTGATTGCCATTAGCCGGCGAGTTATAATCTAGCGAGCAAACTTAGTGGTTGGGTATACGAAGGAAAGAAAATACAAAGTGCGAACAGCGCGGCATAGTATCGTAAAAAAAAAAACAACTTTTAATGCAGAAGGAAACTGCATTTGCGGATTAAAAAATACATTGAATTGAAATATTGAACATTCCATGTATCGTTTTAATAGTATAGGGAGTGCTTTAAAAATTTTGAATTCGACAAACTGTTGGCGGAAATAAGATTTGCTAAATAAGCCCAAGCCCGGACCCCGGTTGTAGTGCCGATGATGAGGATGATGATGGGCGGAAATAAAACGGAGAACTGGGTTTCTTTTTTTTCAAACAAACACTACTTGTGATAACAGACAATTTTCAATTTAATTCAATTTTTATTAAGTAGATAATACATTTATATTTTACAACTAGTATTTCAGAGTTTTAGGACAGCAATTCCTTTACAACTATAATCTTAAATCTATATAATGAAAATAGCACAATTTTATTTGATAATAGATAATAAATGATTAAGGGAAAACTACAAGAAAAACCCTTATTTGTATCTTAAGACTAATATTGCGCAGGTTTCCGGTTATTTTATGTAATAATGACCTCGATAGAATTTTCATAGACAGAATACATATGTAGTGATTTAGGATACGCAAGACGGGAAACGAAAATATTGTCAGAAAAAGAACAATTGACGAAGAAGTTTCGATTGATTTTGTCAATAAGGAACTCTACCGGTTTAACGTTAGCGTTTTCATGTAGTTCATGTGTCGAATAATGCCTTGGCAAATTCAGCAACATTTTCAATATTTTACTTTGACATCTTTGCAATTTTATTTTGTGTGTGGGAGCACAATTACATCATACAGGGGCGCCGTACAGGAGTATAGCTTGAAAAATGGTTTTAAAAATTATGATTTTATTTTCGAGGCTAAGCTTTGACTTTCTACACATTAATGGATACAGAACTCTTACGACTTTGTTTATTTTATCAATTGTGGTAGTGATGTATTTTTGGAAGATAAGTTTTTTATCTAGAATAATACCTAGATATCTACAGTCTTCAGACGAATCAATATCAACTGCACACATACTGCAGAGTTTCCTACATCTCGAAAACCAGACAGCTCGTGTTTTATTACCATTTATTTTTATTTTCCATTTCCTGTAATATACTGCTAGTTCGTCAAGAGGTGTTTGTAAAGAGTTGTAGACGTTAGTGAATAATGCATCCGAAGAGAAAATGGCCGTATCATCGGCAAACATAGCTACTTGAATGTTTTCACCTAGTCATGGTAAATCTGCAACAAACAACGTGAATAATATGGGACCAAGGACCGAGTCTTGGGGTACACCACAGTGGATTTGGTGAGTAGAGGATTTGTCGGTTCCTATACTCACAACATATTTTCTCGAACGAAGAAAGCTCTGGATAATTTTGATAGTTTAGTAGCTTATAAACCAAGGCATCGTGCCATACAAGACAATCCGACGGATCGCAACCGTTTGTGGTTCATCTCCCGACGGCGCGAACATCCCTGAATCAGAACTCCCTTCCCACGCGAGTGTTCCCGGAGCGTTACAACCTGCAACTGTTCAAAAAGAACTGCAACAGTTATTTGATGGCATCTCGGGGCGCCCACTCGACGCTATAGGTTCGCCTCTCCCGAGAGAAGCCTAATAAATATCGTATCAAAGGCTTTTTCGATGTCTAGAAGAACCAGTCCCGCTGACTCCTTGTCAATGAATTTACTAGCTATGAAGTTTTTAATGGGCAAGACTTGGTGGAGTGTGCTGTGACCAGCACGGAAACCGAACTGAAAGTTTGGTAGGATGTTATTGGCTTCCACGAAACGATAATTTTTTTCCTTAATGATTTTTTCTAAGAGCTTACTCAGGCAGGTAAGTAGACTAATAGTTCTGTAGCTTTCGGGGCTGTTCTTCGGTTTGCCGGGTTTCGGGATAGGTATTACTTTTGCTGTTTTCCAACAGTCCTGAACATAACAGTTCCTAAGACAAGCGTTGGAAATGAACGTTAAATTGCAGCAGTTGGAAGTGCTTTAATTAATTTGTTGTTAATATTATCAAGACCAGCAGCCTTTTTTGATTTCGATTTTTTTATCAATTCTTTAACTTTGCTAATATTAGTTGCGTAAGTACTTTCAGCTGGTGATTGAGAAAGTACATGTAAGTAGATAGCAACTTCAGCTTCAGTATACGCGTCACTTAGATGCATAGATATGGAGTGGTTCTTACTAAACGAGTTAGCAAGTAGGTTCGATTTCTCCACTGAAGAAATAAACAACTTGTCGCGAACTTTAAACGAAGGAATACTTGACCCTCTCTTTCTCAAATTTTTTGATATTTTCCAGAACGGTTTGCTTGCTTTGTCAAGAGAGGAAAGGTGTTTATTCCAACACTTGTTCCTATATGCTGAAAATTATTTTTAATGATATTATTTAAGACTTTAACATTAACTAGAAAGCAATCGATTCTATAACGAAGCCATTTTCTTCTCTCAGAGTTTCGTAGCCTAATCAGATGTAAGATATTTTCAGGAAGCGGTGCCTTATCAACTGGAGCAGTGGAGCATTTAGGTATCGCAAGATCGACCGCTCTATTGATAACAGAAACAAAAGTGCTACAATTGACGCATATGATAATCAGCTGTGATATCTGGCAGGTCTCCAAAACAAAGTACTAAAATATTCTAGAAAGTTCTGGAAAACCGGAGACTATGAGCAGTAGAACATTCGAGGCTATAGAACGGACGGAACCAAACGCCGAATCAGAATAAGGAAAAATTGTATAAATACGTCGAACGCGGATCAGAGTAAGAGTAAGCAGTAAATAAACGATGGGAATTAAACGATAAGTCTCGAGAAAAAGAAAAGTTACCAAAATATTAGCTAAATATCAAGGAACGGTTGTTATTAATAGACTAATAAAGTGTTTACAAAGAAAGGCGATTTAAGGGCTCTTATTTTTTTAAATAATTAATCCAGCGAACCCTAAGCTCGCTACAATATCTATGTGCTCGCTGCAGGTTATAGAATTTAGGCTGGTGTCACCTAGAACCAAGTTCGTGTTTATATATGATTTAAAACAACTCCAGTTGGCGACGGAATGGTTGTGGTATAAACTGGTAAGATTTACAGATACTGTATGATTTACTGAGAGACTGATCGGAAGGAGGTTTGAACTTAACGCATTTAGAGTTAATGGTACTGAGCAGTAATTTGGAATATTTGTGATATATAGATCGAGAGTTGAAGGGGTTCTTGTTAGCAGTCGATGGGATATAGGTGGGGAGAAGTGGATAAAGTATGGAGAAACATGGGCTGGATTCAGTAACATCTAGTAAAATGTTACCCCAGCAGTTTGCCCTAAGACAATTCCACGACTGATGTCTGCAGTTTAGATCACCACCAATAATTACCTTGTTTCGAGTGTTGACTCTATACAATTTTTGCAGAACCCGCTTAAAGTAAGTAGATTTCTCAATGTTTCTATTTCCTCCAGGGAAATAGACCGAAAAAAGACTCACCTTGGAGTTGTCACTTAATGTTACATCTATACTAATTTCCTCAATTAACTTAAGGTGCAATGAAGGACGCAAGGAATGTTCTATACATTTTTTTCACAACAATGGCGACACCTCCACCACTAGCATGTACCCTGTCTAGGCGATAACAAATGTAATTTTGATGTGAGAAAGAAATGTCTTGTTTGAGCCAGGTTTGTGAAACAAGTGCAATGTCAATATTAAAATTTATCAAAAAAACTAAAAAATGCATGCTTTTTGTTTTTGATGCTTCTCGCATTCCAAGTTATGATGTTAAGAGAGTTTCTTAACATGTTTTTTTCGAGTATATGTACTTAATAGCTAATGAAGTAATGACGTTAAATTGGTCAGCTTTAGTTTGACAAGCACTAAGCTTGGTTACAACTTCATTAAGAAGAGAGTTAATCTCGCTAAAAGAGAACAGGCTATCATTATTTAGAGTTTCAGTTGGATTTTTCTTAGTGTGTGTCGTATCACTGTTGGAAGGTTGCTGGGGTTGATCGAGGCCAGAAGCCCAGGTGGATGAATGAAGTGAAGGTTGACGCACAGATCGTGGTAGTGGAGGAAACTTATCAAGGGAGAAACGGTCGGGCAGTGGCTGATGTTTATCACTCGGGGGCTGTAGGAACGTTGTATTTCCTGTACCACGTTCACGTGGAGATAATTTGCGGCGAATGTCTAGGTACTGCCTTCGGCTAATGCATTCAGGATCGATGGATTTATGTGGCCCACTGCAATTTGCACACTTGATGACCTCATTCCTTTTGCAGTCGGATGTTTTGTGGTTTCTAGAACAAATTGCACAGGATCTATTTATGTGACAATGCATCGAGACGTGGCCGTAAAGCTGGCAATTATGACATTGTGTGACCTTATCTGGATGATGTTTTTTGAAATCCCATCGAACGATGGTTTTAAATAAAGTAGCGTAGTTACATTTAAGTTCGTTTAACGTAATAGTACCGCGTTGAATATACACGATGTACAAGTAGTGTTTGTACAGGGCTTTTGTTGATGAATTTAATGTGATGGTTTTAACATCTAGGCACTTAATCCCGAGTGTAATTAGTTCATTTTTTATTATGTCATTACCAATTAGGTCTAAACCGGATAACACTACCTTTAGTGGGCGAGTGGGTAAAAAACTCACATTTTAACCGCAAGAGTTCGGTTCTAATTTTGTTGTATATGTCCATTGTTGGGGAACATATTTTTTGTCCAAGTGATATGTTTTTAATTAAGTAGTTGTCTATTTTAATGTTATTCAAAATATTTCGCACTTTACCACTGGTTGATTTTAAAACCACAATTGGTGGAACGGTTTCTTTCGTTACTTCTGCACACTGATCGACGTTGGTAGAATCCATTTCATGTGAGTCCTCCATTAGACTTTGAAGTGGTTGGAGATAGTTAGTGTTTGAACACATATTGAATTTGGTTAGCACTTTATTGTTAACTTTTATAAGCTTCTCGGTAGGGGTTTGACCTCCAATACCGGGGTCGTAACGCAACCGTTTACGTTTAATTTTACTTAATTCACGTGGCCGAGGGGCCATAACTTAACGGATTTCACACTTGGTCAAGTTATGTGTTTGCGGTAAAGAGGCAAAGAAAACAAGATAACAAGATAATGGCTTGTGACAATTATTGTGAATATAACGGTTGATGTAATTAAGAAAAATAGCAAACTGAGAGACAAGTTGTTGGTTTGAAAGTCAGTCAGGTACTGTGATAATAGGCAATTACAAATGCACACTAATAAAAGCGCAAAACCTTGAATGTTGTACTGAAAGAAAAACATAAGTGCTCAAACCGAAATGACCTAAATTAAGGCTGAAAGTTCTACATAGGCAATGTGGAGTTGTACTTTTCGGGGAAGGCCCCACAACTTGTGAAAGGGACTTGGTCCAACAACAATTAACAATAAGATTATACATATCACAATCAGCAGTCATGATTTTACCGGTGATTTTCAAAGTAACCCAATTAACGTAATCGAGAGATTAAAAGTTATAGTTTTAACTGATTGTGTTCAACGATCTTTCGTTGGCCACAAACCAAGTGTACTTTATTAAGAGCATCTTTGCTTCTCGAGTTACTTTCTTAGACTAACTTATATTTTTATTTCACTTAAAATGTAACATTTTGAAGGACAACAGAATGTACATCAGGTAATTACAAGAAAAATGATCAACACACAAAATGTCTACTTGTGTATATTTTAAAAGGTATATAAAAATGTAATTTATGAAAAGGTACTTAAAATGTAATTACGCTATGACGACATGTAGTGGACACATGTTGTGGTTTTACAAATTGCTTTAATATACGAGACGTATTCATGATGTAGTATTTATGTTATGGCGACAATTAACAACAACGAAATCGCCGTTGTATGAATATCATTATCATTATTATCATCAGTAATAAGGAAGGTGGTGTGTTGGCCAACAAGAGGGACACCTTTCAACACCAGGGATCGCGGAAGTTGTCACAATAACATCGGCAACAGAAACAACGACCCAACCACACCGGTATGACATTGACAAAACTGCGAGTAGCCTGTTTGATTACTTTTTTGGTTATATTTCGTGCAACATGGAGAATTCGCATATGACACTCCTGAACTTGGCTTCAAAACTGGAGATAAATTTACACACGGATGCCGCATTTATAGAAAAAAAGTGACTGGGTGTCCACATTATTTTTATTTTATTCGAGTATTTAATGATATTATTCCGAATATTGGAAATAATATCATCAGTGTTGTTCGTGTTTCTTATTGAGTTGAGTACCGACAGGCTGTCGGTGCAGATGACATTTCTTTCTCTGTGGTTGGTGGCGAAAGTCACGGCTTGTAAAATCGTGAAGGCTTCCACCGTGAAAATTGAGCAACATTCGGGTAATAGTCCGATTTTCTTTACTGCACCTTCTTCGGATGTGACCGCGAAGGAAGTATAGTTGGTTGTTTTGGATCCATCTGTGTACAGAAAGCGCCATCCGTTGGATTTATATTTTGAGCCGACTGACCAGAATAGTGCACCGTATTTTCCCTCGATTGTGTCTGGTTTTTTAAATGTTGAGAGTGTTGTTATGATATTATTATTATTTTTAAGCCATGGCGGGTAAGTTGCGGAGTATTTCCAGGTTTGTTTAATATCCAATTCCAATTGCTTGGCTTTATCTAAAATGTGGCTGATTGCAGATGGGATTCGGATGGTGTTTTTGTATCATATTGTGTTTGTTGATAGCTCTACGTAGTACGTGTGTACCGATAAAAAACTCTGTCGTATGGTGACAGAATCACAAAAGGCAGAAGTTAACTTGAAGCCAGCTTTATTAATACACGTGTTAAAGGAAAATTAATGACCGATGGTGTTTCTTCTGTGAATGTTGATTGTAGACTGACGAAATGGCATAACTGCCAATTCAAAAAGCGACGCCATGACATCATCGTGGTGACAATGATGGCCAGTTGGTGCCAGCTGCTGCGCAACTGGTATACATGCGAATGAACTAGATTTCTCCAGTACATTCCAGCACATTTAATTGCCAGTCCGCAACATTCCGCCCGCCTTCGCCAATCATTGGCGAATCATTTTGTTCCAGGGGACGGTGGCTAGGGGCCGGGAGTGTGCGGTCTGGTGGTGGCGGTTGGTCTTGGTCGGCTGTCCACTTTCACGTGGGTGATCGGTTGAGAGGGGGCCGCCCACCCCGAGGAGCGCTGGAGTCTTGAGGGTCTGGGATGGCCCGTATGATCGATGGCGACAGGAACCTCTTTCCCATCGCTGATGCCCGTTGCCTTTTGTGGTCGCGGGACCGGCCAGTTGATCTGGGTTAGAGTTGTAAGGTCGCAACCCACGATCAATAACCACGTGATGACTGGTGATGGGTCTCGCTATGTCGAGACCGGTGGTGGTGCCATGTACTGAGCACGTTGGCGCTCGTCTGGAGTGAGTGGCCGCCGGGATGCGACCGTTGGGGGGGTGTGCTGTAACGTGGAGTCGGGTGCGGTGTCTACCCTGGCACTGTCCGCGTGTCCTTTCGTAATGGCAGTCATGGGCCAAGTGCCTCCCAGGGTCGTCGCAATGCAGCCTCTGTGGATGCACAGAGGAGCGTGCTTTCTTGCTGGAGTTCGAGAGACCGCTGGTTGCTGGGGAGCGCCGCCCGCCAAGCGGGGCATTGCGCGCTCCTGGTCCTATTGTGGTGGCTACAGGTGGTAGCGGTTGGCCTGGGTAGCTTTGGAGCTGGGCAGGAGCTTGACCACGTGGTGTCCTGGGTGTGGTGGGATGCCTTGAAGTGTTCGAGTGGGTAGGCTCCTGGTTCCTCGATTGCCCCTTGCCCCTGCAATGGTTCAGAGGGCGGGGGGTATGTCTTGTAGTTGGGTCGCGCAAGTGATCGGTGGCTGGTAGTTGAATGGGTTTCGTATGTGGCCACTGTGGCCGATGCCGGCGAGACGTCCTTTGGGTTCTCTGATGGAAGCCGCGGCCGTCAGTCGGAAGGTCGACCAGTTCCTCTGTGTCGGAGTTGTAAATTCGCAACCCACGAGGAATGGCCATATGATGGCTGGTGACAGGCCTTGTCACCTTTGCGCTGGATGATGTGGTGGGTGCTGCGCCTGTTAGCACCCATCCCAGTTCAGTGGCCTGCGCGACGAGGCCGGAACGTTGGTCCTTCCTGAGACCTTCGACGATGATGTTGGGGTATATGTCTGCCCCAAGGATGATGTCCACCTTCTCGGCGGAGGCGATGTTCGGATCTGCAAGTTCCAGATCCGCCACGAACGAGAGATCCCTTGTCGTTGATCCTGGTGGTGGTGTATACACTGAGAGCCCGGACAGGATGAAGGGCCTCAGTGTCCATTGTCTCGAGCCGTGGAGGCGAGAAGTGATTCTGATGGCGGCCTGAGTCCTGGTGGTAAGGCCACGAGTGCCCCCGGCACCATAGGTGGGGGCGGGTGATGCTTGGCGTCGGAGGTGCAACCTTCGGGCGAGTGATGTTGTAATGAAGGTGCCACTGGAGCAGGGGTCCAGCGGAGCACGGACTTTAATCCCCTGTTCGGTCTCCGACGTCACGATGTTTCTGGCTGTTGGCAGCAACGCGGAATGGTGTGAAGGGGTGCTGATTGTATGTGCGCAGACCCCTTCCTGACGGTCGATCCGGGGGGCGGATCCTTTGGCTCGTTGTGGCGGTGATGTTGTCCCGTCGATGGCGGTAGACCGGACATGTAACAGAGTGTGATGTCTCCGCTGGCATCGACGCCACGTCCTGCTGGATTGGCAGTCGCGCAGGCGGTGGCAACCCAAGCAGTCGGTGCACAGGTTTCTTTTGTGTGCGAAGGACTTCCGACGGCCAGGTGTGAGTGATCGGAAGCCCTCGCAAGCGTAAATGGTGTGTGATGCCCTGCAGAATGTGCAAGCGCCCTGTTGCTTTACGGGTGTCGGCGGTGTTTTGTGCATCGGGACACTGGGCTGGTTAGTCGTCGGGACCTTGAATAGGTTGGGCTTTGGGCAGGCGGCACTCTGGTCGGCGGCCTGCTCACTCTTATCCACTGTTCTGGGGTGCGGTTCCTTTTCCGCTGGCTTAATGTTGACCGTTGGCAGTTGCACTGGGGGCAGCTCGCTAGGGTGGAGGCGATTGGTGCTGTTGACCATGGTTGGGGAGGCTGACTTGAGCGCGTACTGAGCCTCGAGGAGCTTCGCCTGTTCCTCCAGGTATATTTCTTCGGTTTCGCCGAAACAATCCTCCGCGAAGTATGTGTGCTGTAGATGGTCCGGTGTCGCCGTGGCGAAGATGTCGTGGTGCCGCTTGGAGAAGGCTTCCCATTCTGTGCGGAGTGCATGTTTGGTTGCCTCGATTGCTGTCGGACTTGGTTGTCCCTTTTCCTGTATGTTGAGGAAAGTGCCAGAGATGGTGGCCTGTGCCGCGAACTGAGCGGCGATGAGATCCTCAATCGTGGTCGGTTGTTGTATTGGAGCAGCTGTCAAAGACACGTTGGTTTGAACTATCGTTGTAGAAAGTTCGTCATCGTGCTTTCGTTTTGCATCAACAGCGGTTTCCATTGAATTTTTCTCCAACAAATCACCTAGCGTTTGATTTGCAATGATCATCTGGCGGCCGCTGTCCTCCGATCCACGATTTAAGGAATCCTTGGAACTGTCATCTTCTTTTATGCATGTCCTTACATTTGTACTCGACTCGGGTTGGTGATGAACAGATGTATGATCTCTGCCGACCGAGGAATGTCGTCGGTCGAGATCTTTGTTGTTCCGCCGACAGAGGAATGTCGTCGGGGAACCGTTGTGTTGCCTTTTCGATGTATTTGCCATCATTCGCTGCTGTACTGAGCTTGGCTTCGGTAGATCGGTTTCTCCCTTTACTGTAGGGTGATCGGGTCGGCGATTCGTTCTTTCAATTCCTTGGAGGTGGCAATGATCTCGTCCGCCCTCTTCTGGTGGCAGCGATTCTAATATAAGATCATGATCGGCCGCTTGCCCTGCATTCCTTTGTTCAATTGACTCCTCATTCTCATTGAGCGATGCACCTAACAAAGGTGATTCAGAAAACAAATGTTTAAGGGGTGATCTATAGCTGGCATGGAATGAAGGATATAGCGTTTTGTCTCTGCCCAGCAACTTCGCCTCTTGGTCTGGGGGAGCATTTTCCTTATCATCGAGAAGACATGAAGTTGAGTCGTTAGCTTGTAAAATAAGATCACATGCAATTCCCTCTAACAAGATCGGAGTAATTTCGGCACTGTTAAGCAACTCATCGGACAGGTTGTCTACCAAAGCTTCTTTGTCATTGTTATCGTTAAATCCAGCAACCGCTGCACCTGGTCTCTCTCGGCTGTCGTCTACTACATCGGGAAATTCAAATTTGTCTTTTGCCTTTTGGCATTCATCGGAATCAAATATTAAATTTAAACCTAACTCATGGATAGCACTGGCGTTTAAGCGTCGTTTTATTTGACTTACTTGGCTTGTGGGAGTGGAACACTTCGCTGAGAAGTCAACTGCAATATTCTTGTAATTCTTTTTGGCCATAGCTCCATCGACTGTTCCGTTCTTCACTGTTAATAAACCGGGTTCGTCGGTACCGTCAACCGGTTCTAATGTGTTGTTTAGATCGATGTTGATGTCCTCATTAAGAAGGGATGTTTCACAGTCGTTATCCCTAGTAATTTCAGTCGTCCTTGATTTGTGTCGAGTCAGGTTGCAGTGTCTATGTGCCGCGAACTGGGCGGCGATGATGCTAATCCAATGAAGCACTGGATCCGTTGTGTTTTGCCACGAATTGAGCGGCGATGGATTTGATCCACAGGTTGCTGAATCCGATGTGTTTTGCCATGAACTGGGCGGCGATGGATTAGATCCACAGGTTGCCGGATCCGATGTGTTTTGCCACGAACTGAGCGGCGATGGATTTGATCCAAATCGGCACTGGATCCGTTTCGAAGGACCAGAAATGTTTGTTGATAGCTCTACGTAGTACGTGTGTACCGATAAAAAACTCTGTCGTATGGTGACAGAATCACAAAAGGCAGAAGTTAACTTGAAGCCAGCTTTATTAATACACGTGTTGAAGGAAAATTAATGACCGATGGTGTTTCTTCTGTGAATGTTGATTGTAGACTGACGAAATGGCATAACTGCCAATTCAAAAAGCGACGCCATGACATCGTGGTGACAATGATGGCCAGTTGGTGCCAGCTGCTGCGCAACTGGTATACATGCGAATGTACTAGATTTCTCCAGTACATTCCAGCACATTTAATTGCCAGTCCGCAACATATTGTTAGTTTGATGTCTTTATCGATTATGGAATTTCGGAAAATGCTAACTTAGCTATTAGTTTAGATATGATTTCCATCCTCGATTGTTGGGAGCCCTGCTTCAGCCAGTATAGTTTTTATTGGTGTCGTTCTGAATGCAAAGGTGGTTCTTCTAGCGGCTTGGTGATAGGTGAGTTTTATTATATTTAGAGTCGTTTTTGGACTATTACCATAGATATAGATCCCGTAGTCTATTTTACTTAAAATTAGAGCTTTAGTAATTTTACATAGAGTGTTAATGTGTACGTTACTTTTCTTGTTGCTTAAATATTTAATAATATTGTGCCTCGCTGCTAATGATACTTTGAGTTCTGTACAATGTTGTTTCCATGTATACTTATTGTTAAATGTTATTCCCAGGACTTTGAGGTTGGGGACATTTGGGATTGTTTTGTTGTTTATGTTGAGGTGTATTTGGGGACAAAGTCGTCGTCGGCACACATGAAATAACTTGCATTTGTCTACTGAGAGTCTGGCACCTGAGGAATTTGACCATTCTAAGATATCTTTCACTGTTTCAGTTAAAATGTTTTTGCAGAAAGTTAGATCACTGATCTAGATGTTTTTGTACTTATGTCGTCAAAGGTGATCATGAATAGTACAGCTGACAATGGGGATCCTTGAGCGATTCCGTTGTGTAATGGATATGCATTGGAGTAAACGTGATTGGCTTTACATTGGAATTTTCTATTGCTTAGAAATGATTTGGCGTACCTATATATTGTGACGCATATGACAATCAGTACTAGAATATTCAAGAAAGTCCGAAACAAAGTACTAGAATATTCTATAAAGTACTGGAAAACTGGAGACTATGAACAATAAAACGTTCAAGGCTATGGAACCGGCGGAAACGAAACACTGAATCAGAATGTGAGGAAACGGTATAAATACGTCGCACACAGATCATGGAGACAAGTAAAAAGTAAAAAGTAAGAAGTAAGCAGTCAAAGACGCGATAAGTACGGAAGCGATAAGTCAAGAAATCGTTAAGTGTACGGTAAAAATAACGGTTGTTATTAACGGACTAATAAAGTGTTAAATTAATTCAAAATCGATTTGACTGCTCTTATTTATTAAAAATAATTAATCCAGCGAACCCTAAGCTTGCTACAATATATTGTTGCCAATTCTCCATTTTAACAATTTATTAAGTACAGTGTGTGTGAGTGCCTATTCTATCGAATGCTTTCTAAAAATCAAGAGAGAGTATTGTGACGTGATTTTTGGCGGATAGAGCGTTTGAGGCGTAGTGGTCAATGTGGAGTAAGGCGTCTGTGCAACCTCTGTTGGATTTGAAAGCTACTTGGTTGATGGATCTCAATTTCTTTGTTTCCACAAACCAGAGTAGACCTTTGGCTACGATTTTTTTTAATACCTTTGCGGGACAAGGAATTAAGGTTATGGGGCGGTAGCCCTCCACCGTAGCTTTATCTTTGTTCGGTTTGGGAATAGGTATTACCACCGCGGTTTTCCATATTTGTGGAATGTGTGATGTTTTAAGTATTTTATTGTATAACTTTATAATTCTTTGTTTTGAATAATGTGAAAGATTTTTCAACATTGGGTAAGATATTCGATCTCTCCCTGGAGTTTTGCCCTTAGTTATACTAAGTGCTGACTCGAATTCGATAAATAAGATGGTTGTTCAATGCGTAGAGCTGCAGAGCTAGGAGTTTGCAAAGATAGTGGATTGTTAACGGATTCAATTTTTTTTGCGATTGAATTCGGGGTGAAAATTATTGTTGCGAATTGGGACCAAGTTTTGGCAAAGAGCTGGCTTATTTCCACTGTGTTTGGGATTGTAGTATTTTCGGAATTAAGGGAGGAGATAATTTTCGGATTGTGATTATCTATTAAGCTGCGTAATTTATGCCATATCGTGGTTGTGGAGGATTTTGGATTGATTGAGGAAGTGAATTGAAGAAGGCTTTTTGCTTTGTTTCTTTCATCTTCCTACGAAATTGTGCATTCGCTTTTTTGTATGCAGCAAAATTAACCTGCGTTGGTCTTTTTTTTAATTCAGAGAGGGCTGACATTTTGCTTTTTCTGAGAAGCGTTAGGTCGGAGTTCCACCAAGGTACATGTTGCCTGGTTTCTGATTTGGTTGTGATATTTGTTTGGGGTATTGAGAGATTGGCAGCGGATCTGATTTATTTACTGATTAGCGCAGATTTGTGATTCGTGTCAGGGGTGGGGGAATAGCTTAAAAGAAATTCGTCAACTTTTCTTTCAAAAAGTGCCCAGTTGGTAGAATCGGTTTTGTATTTTGGAGATGTGTTGTGATGGGTTATCGGTTGCTGATTATTTATTATGCTTAATACGGGGAAATGGTCACTATTGTAGAGGTCGTTTAGAGCTTGCCATGAAGTTTTCGGAACCAATTCTGCGGAGCAACAAGTGATGTCTATATGAGTGAGGGTATTGTGGGTAGAAAGGTGAGTAGGCGAACAGTCATTCAGTAGGATCAGATTGGAGGAGAGGGGAGGTTTTCAATTACTTCCCCTCCTTTGTTTGTGGAAGGTGAACCCCAGAGTGTACTCCAAGCATTTACATCGCCTCCAAGTATTCTGAGCTCATTTGTTTGGTTGAGTATAGCCTGAAGATCATTTTTACTTAATGGCTAATTTGGGCGGAGATATAAGGCAATATAGGTGAAATTTAAAGGGTGTTGTATTTCTAAAACGATAGTTTGGATATTTGTAATGATGGGGAGGATTTTGTGGGAAGTACCTTTCTTGATTAGTAATCCTACTCCTTGCTTGTGTGATGTGTTTGCAGGTGAATTGTAGAAGTAGCCTACATAGGATTTAGGGATGAATATTGTGGTGTTGACAGGACAATGCGTTTCTTGCAGTGATATTATATGTGGGTTATAGTCTTTAATTAGAATGTTTAGTTCGTCAAAGTTATTGGTATAACCGTTCATGTTCCATTGTAGAATGGTGAATGGTTTTGGTTTTGGAGTGAGTTAGGTCGTTCAGGCCTGCTAGTGTGCTTAGGTCTTGATTTTGCAGAGGGATGGGGTTGTATACTCTTAAATGTATTAAGGTGTTGGAAGGTATGGTGGGTGGGATGTATGTTGTTAGGATCTAGACTCCACTGTTCCGGATGTGAGACACTTGGACTCTGGATTGAGTTCAAGTGTCCAACCTCAGGACCAGCAGAGTCAGGGGCTTGGTTGTTAGTTTTATAGTTACATTGTAGTATCATCATCTACTAAGGTATGTACAATTTTATTAATTTTACCTTTGATTTGGGTGAAGGGGTGCGTTGCGAATGGCTATTATCAGAGCAGCTTGTCGTGGTTTGTGGAATGGTTTCAGTTTGGTTGTTTGTTGGCGAACTTGTTTGTAGCTGTGAGGGTTCGAATGTGGTTAATTGATTTGATGATGTTTGTTGAGTTGATGGCGTTAATTGAATTGATGGTGTTCGTTGGATTAGTGGTGTTATAGACGAAATTGGTTTGATCGGGTTATGTGTTATTGAATTTTTTTGGCTTGTGGGGCAATGCAATTTGAATACTGTTGATTGTAGCAGATGAGGAGGAGCTGGTGGGAAGGGATTCCTTGGGTGTAGTTTTTTGTTTGTTTTGTTCCGTTGAGGGTCCTTGTAATTGGCTCGATTTTACTGTATCTGCAAAGCTTCCTGAAAGTTGATCGGGTTTATGGATATTTTTTTCCTTATAAATTCGTTTGGCTTCGCCCATTGAGCATTTGTTTGTGGTTTTTATTGTTAATGCTTTTTTCGCTTGGATATACAAGGGAAAGGTTTTATCGGCGGCCGAGTGAGCAAGGGAGCAGTTGGCGCACATAGTGCGACTGCAATTTACGGGGCTATGAGGTGGCAGATTACACTTTTCGCACATTGTGGTATTGGTGCAGCGTTTTGTGGTATCGCGGAGTCGTTGGCAGTTCCGGCATCTCATGGGGTTGGGGATATATTCGCTGACCTTAGCTTTATAAAAACCGATGTCAACCGACTTCGGTGGTTGGAATAGGTTAAAAGTAAATAACATAAGTCCGGAGGGTCTTCGCAGTTTACAGTCATCTACTTTGGTAAATTTGTACACATCTGTGACTTTTTGTTGACCCATTTCGGCTATTATTTTCACTTCCGAGATGTTTATGAGACAAGGGGCGTACACTATGCCTTTGCATTCATTTAGTTCTTTGTGTAATTTTACAGAAACGGGACACACGTTGCCAAAGTTTGTTATTTTAAGAAAAGGGTCTGCGATTTTTTGAGAATTAGCTTTTACTAATAATTGTCCGTCTCGTAGAACAGTGATTCGTTCATACTCTTTGCTAACATCGTCTATCACTTTTTTAATTAAAAATGGGCTTAGTGATGAAATAGGCTTACCACTTTCGTTGGATGATACAATTAAAAATTTTGGATTTTTTGTATTATTCGTTGTTGGTAAACTAGGAAAAAATTCTTCTGTTTTCGTTAGTGTCCTTTTCATTTTGTTTGTTCGGATATCACTATTTGTATCTTCCGTAAGATCGCTAAACTGGTCACTATTCACATTTGGCCCGAAGGCCATTTCGTTGCAATTGTTTTACACTATTCTATTGTCTTATAAACACAGCACACTGCACAACAAGGGTCCGGTCTGTTTTATTGTTTTTTTTTTTCTTTTTTTTTTGTTTGCTTTTTGCACTGCATTATTACACAAAGGGGATGTAATATAATTTTGTAACGTAGAACGTGCGTTACAGGTACTGAAAACAATTCGCGACGATCTAAGCTCTACGGCGGTTGGAAAGGGAATGTGCGATTAAATATAAATTCGGTATCAAAACCGGATTACGATTACTTCTGAGTACTACTTCTACTTCTTTTTGTAGCTGTAACACATTACTTTCCATATTCAACAATCGTAACAAGGCCGTACGTTTCAATCCACAAATTTAGAACAGAGTAAAGACATGTAAACCCAACGCAAATTGTCATATGCTGTCAGAGAATGTGAACCAAATAGTACCGTCACTGTCACGGAATTGGCTGTCACTTCTATTTTATTTTATTTTATCTTTTTTTTCTACTTGACACGTTGATTTTGTACACAGGACAAAAATATGGCATCGAAGAAAGGTAAGAAAAAGGACCGTTTCATCGATGATGAAGAAGCGGAAACTCCAGTTGCTACAGCCAAAAAATCCACCAAAAAAGCAAAAAAAGGCCGAAGAGGTGGTGACTCCAGCGAAGATGAATCCGTAGCAAGTAAAACTGCACAGAACCTAGAGGATGTACCCATTGCGAAAGGAAAGTCTAAGAAGAAACAAAGTATCGATTCTGGGAATGAGGGATCAATTCCTGATGAAGTGACTGCAAAACCTGTGAAAAAGGCAAATAAAAAAGCGAAGAAAGGAAAAAAGGCCGACTTTAGCGATGATGACGAAGATAGTAAAATTGATTTACTGAATCATGCACCTGAAAGTGAAGAAGAGCCGATTGTTGTAGCAAAACCGGCACAGAAAAAGGCCAACAAAAAGAGCAAAAAGGCGAAGAAGGATGATTTCAGTGATGATGAATCCATTAGTAACGCTTTAAGTGGCCTTCCAAGTGATGAAGAACCAGATGTCATTGTCCCTGTGAAGCCTGCGGCGAAAAAGTCAAGTAAGAAAAACAAGGGCAAGCAAGGTGTCGAAAATATTCCAATTAATGATAATGAAAGTGAAGAGAAAGTGCAAATGGAAGAAATAGAAGACGATCATCAATCTGAAGAGGAGCCAAAGGTAGTTGAAAACAACCAAGCCGAAGAAGATGTTAATGCAATTGAAGAATTACCGGCGCCTGAAGAAAAAACACCGGAGGAAACAATAGAAAATAATATTGAAGCTGTTGCTGAAGAAGTCGCGGAACTCAAGATAGATGAATCGAAGGAGAAAAAATTAACACACAAAGAAAAGAAGAAACAAAAGAAACAACAAGAATACGAGCGGCAGATGGAGTTGATGACCCGTAAGGGTGGCCAAGGACACTCTGAATTAGATAGCAACTTTACAATGTCTCAGGTACAAAAGACTGCCGGACAACTAGCACAACTGGAATACGCAGTAGACATTAAAATTGAGAACTTTACGATTTCAGCGAAAGGTAAGTACAACATTTATTGTTTCTGGTCGCATTTTAAGGTTTTCCTTTTGTAGGTAATGATCTCTTTGTAAACGCCAACCTTTTGATTGCACAGGGACGTCGATATGGCCTGGTTGGCCCAAATGGCCATGGAAAAACAACTCTCCTTCGACACATCGCAACTCGAGCATTTGCCATTCCCCCGAATATAGATGTCCTACTCTGCGAACAAGAAGTTGTGGCTGATGATAAGACAGCAATTGAAACCATATTAGATGCCGATGTGAAACGAAAATCTCTTTTAAAGAAAAGCAAAGAACTTGAAGAAAAAATCGAAGCTGGAGATATGTCGGTGCAAGACGAGCTCACTGAAACATATACAGAATTAAAAGCAATTGGTGCCTACTCTGCGGAAGCTAGGGCCCGACGAATTCTCGCCGGTTTAGGATTTAATGAAGAAATGCAAAATCGAGCAACGAAGAATTTCTCCGGTGGTTGGAGGATGCGAGTATCGTTGGGACGTGCCTTATACTTAGAACCAACACTTCTCATGCTGGATGAACCGACAAATCATTTAGATTTAAATGCTGTTATTTGGTTAGATAATTACCTACAGGGCTGGAAGAAAACTCTTCTGATAGTATCCCACGATCAAAGCTTTTTGGATAACGTGTGCAATGAAATTATCCATTTAGATCAAAAGAAATTACATTATTACAAAGGCAATTATTCCATGTTCAAGAAGATGTACGTTCAAAAACGCCGCGAAATGATAAAAGAGTATGAGAAGCAGGAAAAGCGAATCAAGGAACTCAAGGCACAAGGGCAGTCAAAGAAATCTGCCGAAAAGAAACAGAAGGAAGTCTTAACCCGAAAACAAGAGAAGAACAAAGGCCGCAGCCAGAAGAACGTCGAAGAGGACGAAGGCCCACAAGAACTACTCGCTCGACCGAAGGAATATATTGTTAAATTTCGTTTTCCAGAGCCATCTCAATTACAGCCGCCTATTCTTGGCTTACACAATGTTCACTTCGCTTTTCCCGGGCAAAAGCCCTTATTTATCAATACTGACTTTGGTATTGACCTTTCTAGCCGTATAGCAATTGTTGGCCCGAATGGGGTCGGTAAATCAACATTCTTAAAATTATTACTCGGAGAATTGCAACCCCTGCAGGGTGAGCAAAGGAAAAACCATCGGGTACGTATCGGACGCTTTGATCAACATTCTGGTGAACATTTAACAGCTGAGGAATCCGCAGCTGAATATTTACAACGACTATTCAATTTACAACATGAAAAAGCACGAAAGGCTCTTGGATCTTTTGGCTTAGTTAGCCATGCTCACACAATTAAAATGAAAGACCTTTCAGGGGGACAAAAAGCGCGGGTCGCTCTAGCTGAACTGTGCCTGAGCGCGCCAGATATCCTGATCCTCGATGAACCTACGAACAATTTAGACATTGAATCTATTGATGCCTTAGCTGAAGCCATTAATGAATATGAAGGTGGAGTAGTTATTGTATCTCACGATGAACGTTTGATTCGAGAAACTGGATGCACTCTGTATGTAATAGAAGAGCAAACCATCAATGAAATCGATGGGGACTTCGATGATTACCGCAAGGAGGTTCTGGATAGTCTAGGAGAAGTTGTGAATAATCCCAGTGTTGTAGCAAATGCGGCTGTATTACAATAGAGATTAAAGTGCGGCTGCAAATGATAAAGTCCGCATCAATTTGGATTTGCTTGAGCTAGTTAATAATTTTTTGACTTATTACTGTTCGAGTTTTAATAAAAGCGAAGATGAATAAATCGAGGTAATAATTTAACTTCTTTTCGCGTTATGTGTTTCCATATAATGTTGGAATCTTGGAATTCAAAAGGGCTTAACTTCATTGGAAATGCAAGCAAGAACACTTTGTCCTTCCAATATGTAGTTTAGTAGTCTATTATAAAGCTATTGTAGCGAGCCTAGGGTTCGCTGGATTAATTGTTTTAATAAATAAGTGTCGTTAAATCGATTTTCTTTGCAAACACTTTAGTAGTCTGTTAATAACAACCGTTTCTTGATACTTCGCTTCCTTACTGCTTACTTCACCGCGTGCGACGTATTTATACCGTTGTTCCTCATTCTGATTTGGCGTTTCGTTTCCTTCCGTTCCCTAGCCTTGAATTTTCTACTGCTCATAGTCTCCGGATTTCCAGTACATTCTAGAATATTCTAGTACTTTGTTTTGGAGACCTACCAGATATCACAGCTAATTGATGCGTCACACTACCCTCCGCCTTGATTAGTTCGTGCCGAACTAAGTTCACTGGTTTTCTGGGTTAACAAAAAATCGCCAGTCGGTCACGATGTACCACTTTCATCTTGGCGTTCGGTCTTCGCTGAATTCTATAGACAACGTCGTTAATTCTTGTGAGAATCTTATACCGTCCTTCCCAATGTTGCTGCAAGTTCGGAGACTTTCCTTTTTACCGATGAGGGTTATAAAGCCACACGTTATCGCCTGCATTAAATCCGGATGCGTTGGCTCGAACGTCGTACCTTGTTTTCATCCTGTCACTTTCGAACCAAGTGATGAATCTCATCGAGGCGATTTCTCCATTCGGCTACGTAGTCTTCGGTCTTATCTCTTATTAATCGCAGATCGGCTGGTAATCGTATCTCTCGTCCAAATATAATTCTTGCTGGAGAATGGTCTGCCGTATCGTGATTAGCCGATCTATAACTCATGAGAAAGGTTTGTACATATTTGTCCCAATCTCGTTGGTGATCACTAACGAACTTCGATAAGTGCTCTTTTATTGTTGGGTTGAACCTTTCGACCATTCCGTCTGACTGCGGATGTAAGGGTGTGCTCCTGGTTGTCCTTACGCCCAGTGCCACACAGATGCCTTGAATGAAGCTCACAGGGAACTCCATATCTGCTGATCCAATTATTGATAAGCTGCTCAATGACGGTTGTTGCTTCTTTGGAATTGGAAGGACTTCCACCCACTTGCTAAAGTAATCCATGATGACCAAAATGTATTTGTTGTTGTCGTTTGTTTTTGGAAATGGTCCTGAGATATCAATCACAATTCGGTCGAAAGGGGCACCCACGTTGTACTGCTTCATGGCGCTCAAGTTGTGCACTTCCTACACCAAGACTCGACGTCATCTCTCATGTGAAGCCAGTAGAATCGAGATCGCAATTTTGAAAGTGTCTTATTATCTCCCAGATGACCACCGGAGGCCTCGTCGTGTATTTCTGTTAGTACATCCTTCACCTTTGATGGTGGGACTAAAATCTGCATTCGATGGGATTTTCCGTCTGCGGTTTCCCATTTACGCTTAAGAATTCCATCCTCCACCAGCAAGGAATTCCATTGTGCCCAATATGCCTTAAATATTCCACTCTTGTCGGAAATATTGTTCCAAGTTGGCCGCTCGTTCTTTTTTTTGTGTTCCAGGATTAGCGACATATCTTCATCCAGAAGTTGAGCAGCGCGTATAGCATCACCCGTCCACCCATCTAGTACTTCTACTTGTACATTTCGAAGGTTGTACCCCTCTTGTTTTTCTTCCGCTCTATGACAATGTTTACAATCTGGCTTACATGATCTTCTTGATAGATCATCAGCGTTATTATGCATCTTCCCCTGACGGTGGGAAATTTGGAAATCGTACGTTTGAAGTCTCCTCTTATGATTAGCGCATGAACAACAATTCTCAATTGATGTTTCATTCATTCGTCGACGTTTCCTACAGTCAACAGAGATGTGGCCGACTTCGCCGCATGTCCAACACTTCATATCAGGTGTCGGGGTTCTCCGTTGTACATGCCCGATTCTTTGGCAGGAACATTCCTCGACGGACCTTTCTCGGACTCTATATGTACTCCTGGTAACCAGTTTAGCAGATTCATATGCTAATGCGAACGCCAGTATTTCATTAGTCGTCTTCTTTTCTGCCAAACGAACGGCCTGTTGCAACTCCCGATCTTGAAGTGCGTTTATAAATTCATCCATTGCTACTTCGTTCAGAAATACCTTAGTCATATTTGAATAAGACAAGTTTGCCAATCGCTCAATGTCTGCCTGTAACTGTTGGAGATTTTCTCTAGGTTTCTGCGTTCTGCTCCGCAGTTGCATGCGGTAGACCTGCTGCATGTGGTTGTCTCCGTACCTAGCTTCAAGGCCGTCTCTTACCGCTTGAAAATCTATTTGTTTCTCTGGTGGCATGGTTTGTAGCAATTCTGCAGCCGCCCCACGGAGTGACGGGATTAGTGATGTTGACTTTTGTTCATCCGACCACTTATTATAATTGGCCGCTGCGTCAAACTGACGTATAAATACGGAGAAGGGTCTCGTTCCATTGAAGATTGGCGGTTGCATCCTTGTATCTTTGTAGTCATGTTGATTGCTAGGCGATGCCTTATTTCTCTCAACACACTCAGGTCTCTTTTCGATTCGCGTTATTACATCGGTGACTTTCTTAAATTCAGCTTCGTTTTTTAGTTCCAGATTTCTTACTTCGTTTCGAATTTTTGACTGAATTTCTTTCTTAAAGTGTTGAAAATTACATTTCATCCACTACGTTAGGGAATCCAATTTTGCATTCAAATCTGCAGCTTGTGCGTCGAATTTTGAATTTTTGACGTACAACTTTGCATTAACATCTGCAGGTTGCGCGTCCAATTTTGAGTTAATATCTGTAGCTTGCGAGTTCCGTTTTGTATTAATATCTGTAGCTTGCGCGTCCAATTTTGTCATCATCATCCTGAACATCTCTGAAATGTCCAACTGTGGCGAACTCTCTTCCGTTACATTGCCACCATCCTGAGTCGCTGTTTCTTCTCCACCCGGACAGTCTAGCACAATCTTAAAAACGCATGTGTCGACATCAAAGCCCTCTTCATCCATTGCTGCTTGCAGACGCTGTCGAAGAATTTGCTTCTGTCCTCTGCTATCCAGATTCCGGTCCTGAAGTTCCTTCTTCAACTCAGGAACGCGAAGATCCTCCAAATGTCGCGGCACAGACTACCATCGCTCGCACCTTCCTCAACATGAAGGAAAAGGGACAACTAACGACTACCAGCATAGAAACCACAAAACGATACCTCCACACCGAATGGGAAGCCATCCACAGGCGGCATAACCAAATCATTTACATGGCACCCCCTGAGTACCAACAGCATCACTACTTCGCGGAGGACTTCATCGGCGAGAGCGAAGAAATATACCTCGAGGAACAGACGAAGCTTCTCGAGGCCTAGTACGCTCTCGATTCAGCCTACCCAACCATGGCCAACAGCGCCAATCGCCGCCACCCTAGCGAGCTGCCACCAGTGCAGCTGCCAATGGTCGCCACCAAGCCAGCGGAAGAGGAACCGCACCCCAGACCAGTGAGTCCCGACCAAGAAACAGACCAGAATGCCGCCGGCCCAATGATCAACCAGACCCATGTCCCGATACACGGACTACCGCCGGAACCCCTAAGGCAACAGGCTCCATGCAGATTCTGCGGGGCCTCACACCCTATCTACGCTTGCGAGGGCTTCCGATCACTCACACCTGGCCGTCGGAAGTCCTTCGCACACAAAAGAAACCTGTGCACCAACTGTTTGGGTCGCCACCGCCGACGCGACTGCCATTCCAGCAAGACGTGCCGTCGATGCCGGCGGAGACATCACATCTTGACTACCGCCATCGACGGGACAATCTCACCGCCGCTCCGGGCTAAAGGATCCGCCCCCGGATCGACCGTCATGAAGAGGCCTGCGCACACACAGTCAGCACCCCTTCACAGCATTCCGCGTTGCTACCAACAGCGACGGTCACTGTGACGTCGGAGAACCAACGGAGAATTGAAGTCCGTGCACTCCTGGACCCCTGCTTCAGCGGCACCTTCATTTCGTCGTCACTCGCCCGAAGGTTGCACCTCCAACGCCAAGCAGCACCCGTCCCCACCTACGGTGTTGGGGGCACTCGTGGCCTTGCCACCAGAACACACGCTACCATCAGCATCACTCCTCACCTCCACGGCTCCAAACAATGGACACTGAGGCCCTTCATCCTGCCAGGGCTATCAGCGTATGAGCCACCACCACAATCAACGACGAGGGATCTCTCGTTCGTGGCGGATCTGGAACTTGCAGATCCAAACATCGCCTCCGCTGACAAGGTGGACATCATCCTTGGGGCAGACGTGTACCCCAATATCATCGTCGAAGGTCTCACGAAGGACAAACGTTCCGGCCTCGTCGCGCGGGCCACTGAACTGGGATGGGTGCTAACAGGCGCAGCACCCACCATATCATCAAGCCTAAAGGTGACAAGGCCTGTCACCAGCCATCATATGGCCATTCCTCGTGGGTTGCGAATTTACAACTCCGACCCAGAGGAACTGGCCGACCCTACGATTGATGATCGCAGCTCCCACCAGAAGACCAAAAGGAGGTCTCGCCGGCGTCGGCCCCAGGGGCCACCTACGAGGCCCATGCAACTACCAGCCACCGATTACTTGCGCGACCCAACTACAAGACATACCCCCCGCCCGCTGAACCATTGCAGGGGCAAGAGGCAATCGAGGAACCAGGAGCTTACTCACTCGAACACTTCAAGGCATCCCACCACACCCAGGACACCACGTGGTCAAGCTCCTGCCCGGGTCCAAAACTACCCGGGCCAACCGCTGCTACGTGCAGCCACCAAAACAGGACCAGGAGCGCGCAATGCCCCGCTTGGCGGGCGGCGCTCCCCAGCAACCAGCGGTCTCCCGAACTCCAACAAGAAAGCACGCGTCTCAGGGCATCAACAAAGGCTGCACCCCAACGACTCCGGAAGGTACTTGGCCCGTGACTGCCATTCCGCCAAGCCACGCGGAAGTTCCAGTACCAGGGACGACATCGCACCACACTCCACGCGACAGCCTCACACGCCAGCGGCCTCATCCCGCCGGCTACTAACTTCGGACGGGCGCCAACGGGCGCATCACTTTTCACCACCACTGGCCTCGACATAGCGAGACCCATCACCAGTCACCACGGGGCCATTGATCGTGGGTTGCGACCTTACAAATCCGACCCAGATCAATTGGCCGGTGCCGTGACCACAAAACTCACCGGACGTCTTCAGTGGAAAGGATCATCCTGTCGCCATCTACCCTACAGGCCATCTCAGACCGTCAGGCCTTCAGCGCTCATCAGGGCGGGCGGCCCCGTCCCAACTGACCACCCACATGACAGTGGACAGCAACACCCGACCACCATAGACTCAACGACCAAGACCAACCGCCACCAGCAGACCCCACACTCCCGGCCCCTATCCACCGTCCCCTGGAACAAAATGATTCGCCAATGATTGGCGAAGGCGGGCGGAATGTTGCGGATTGGCAATTGAATGTGCTGGAATGTACTGGAGAAATCTAGTCCATTCGCAGTGTATACCAGTTGCGCAGCAGCTGGCACCAGCTGGCCGATTGTCACCAACGATGACGCCACGGCGTCCCCTTTTTGAATTGGCAGTTATGCCCGATGAGTCAGTCTGCACTCAACCGCAAACGCGTACACACCGCCAAGAAGTCCAGCGTTCGAGATCACAACGTTGATTTTGCCTTTCCTCATCACTGTTTCCATTGACTCTTCCTTTTGTAATTTACATTAGCAGCCTTTTGCTTTCGATACATGTGTTGTGTGCGCAGCCAAATAAACAACTGATACCGAACTGTTTCCAGTGACTTTTCCTCTCGTAATTTACATACGCGAGGTTTGCTTTCGATACGTGTGTTGTGTTGTGCAGCCAACCCAACAACCGACGTAGAACAAAAAAGGATCTCGGCTATCTTCTTGAATGCAGCTCACCGCTCCTGGACGCTGCCGTCCAATACAGACCAATACACCACTCTTGGATGCCTTAACCGTGGAACGCTTTCCTCTTGGATGCAACCTCATTATCGCCCGCCTCTATTACAACACAATAATATATATAACATCTATAATGGACAATCCGTGACTCTGGGGTTACAACAAGAGGGACTATTGTCACCAAGTCCAGCCAGATACTTGCCTACGCAGATGACATCGACATCATCGGTAGAACCGAATCGGCGGTACAGGAATCCTTCACCCGGATCGAGCAGGCGGCACAAAAACTGGGACTGCACATGAATGGGGGAAAAACTAAGTACATGGTGGGAACTTCTGCGAAGAGAAGACCTAACGTTGGTCAAACTATCAGGGTAGTGGAGCACGAATTTGAAGTAGTGCAATCCTTTAACTACCTTGGGTCAATAGTATCAGTCGATAACAATATGGAAGAAAAAATACGCGAACGGCTGATTAAATCCAACAAATCCTACTATGGTCCATCAAGGCTCTTTAAATCCCGAAATTTATCCAGAACATCCAAACTGCTACTGTACAAGACCATGGTCTTACCAGTACTCATGTATGGATCCGAGACCTGGGTGCTCAATAAAAGGCACTCTGAACTCTTCGCCGCCTTCGAGAGAAAGGTCTTAAGGAGAATTGTTGGCCCCGTATGAGAGGGAGACGATTCCGGAGACGCTACAACCATGAGTTGTACGCAATCTACCTTGAAGCTAATATTGTAAGAAAAATCAAGCTCGGTAGACTCCGGTGGGCGGGACACCTAGCTCGAATGAGCGAAGAGGAGCCTGTCCGGAAGGCCTTTGTGGCAGGATGTATGGAAGGAGACAGCGCGGCAGACCTTGCCTGCGATGGAGGGATGGCGTAGACCAGGACGCCCAGAGCCTGGGAGTGCCAAACTGGATGACATCGGCTCGAAATTGGAACCGGTGAAGAGATTTGTTAAATAAGGCCAAGACCGGATCCCGATTGTAGTGCCGATGATGATGATGATAATAATATATATTGCCTACATGTAATAATATTGTAGCGAGCTTAGGGTTCGCTGGATTAACTATTTTAATACATAAGAGCCGTTAAATCGATTCTCTTTGCAAACACTTTATTAGTCTGTTAATAGCAAGCGTTTCTTGACACTTCACCGGTTTTCCAGGACTTTCTATATTGTGGACGCCATGCCAAAAAAGTTTCCCTTTTTTCCTCACACCATTCAGTGAACTATTTTTTTCACATTACTGTACGAACCAAAGCGCTGCTCAGCAAGTGCGTGACCGAACGATAAAAACAAATGATAATCGGAGGAAGCCATGTCCTATGAGGAGGCCACATAGGATAGCCCTTCGCAGTTGGGTTTTTTCAACGCGTCGCGAATCTCCTTTGTTAGATATAGTGAAGCATTATTATGGAGTATAATAACCGTGTGATGCTTTTTTTATATCGTTTTCCTGACAAAATTATTCGGTAAGACTATTTCTCTTACAATTGGGGACGCCATAAATGTCTGTAACAAATAAGTCCGACCCAGGGTATCTTCAAGTCACTGAGAAACAAAAACTCAGCAGAAATCGATGGAGATCCCAATATCGTACTGAAACACATACCCCCAATACCAATGGATGTATACACAATCCTGTTTAACAACGCGTTGAATAAAGTCCACTATCCGACGCGGTGGTAAACACCCATCGTACAAGCAATCCCAAAAAAGAGGAAAGGATAGCTCAAACCCATTGAATCTGCGATCGATGGCTTATTACCGAGTATTAGTAAAGTATTGGAAAAAGTTGTAAATAAAGCTTTGCTAAAATGGGTTGATGACAATTGTTACGGACCGACCTTGAGTCCAGGTCTTTATACAAATTAACTACTTGGCGAGTTATTCTCCTTTTACAGGTAAAGAGGGGAAACTAACGAAGGGGGATTAGTGGATGTTGGGGGGACCTGGACTCAAGGTCGGTCCGTAACACGATGGCATTATTCCAAATAATCAGTTTGGTTTTAAGGTAGTGTGACATTTCTAACAGATGCACACACAACATACACGCAAATAGTGAAGAACATCGAAAGAGAATCGAATAAGAAAATGCATCAGACATATACCAAGAAATAACATAGCAATTCCACATCAGTTGAGTGTACTTGAGTTTAGAAATCGAATTCACACACCCGGCAGTGGCTTGATGTGTTGAGCATTGGTTCCATTTTTAGTGATTCTAACCATGATAGCGTCAGTTCGAATCACACGTTCTTCACTATCGTCTCAAACGCTATAATTGGTGACCCCGACGTGATCTGTACACACACAGCACACACTTTCCCATAGTAAACAGGACTTTACTACTACGATCACGACTTCCGCATAGAGCACCGGCACATTCGCCTGCTCCGACGTCCTCTCGCTCGTTCGTTCCTCGCTCCGTCGTTCGCACACGAAGTTGATCGAAACAAAGTTACTGAGGAGGGAGTAGCGTGGCGTTTCTAACAGATACACAATATACACGCAAATAGTGAAGAACACCGAAAGAAAATCGAATAAATAAATGCATCAGCTGTATACCAAGCAATAACATAGTGTGACGCATATGACAATCAGTACTAGAATATTCTAGAAAGTACTGGAAAACTGGAGACTATGAACAGTAGAAAATTCGAGGCTATAGAAGGGACGGAAACGAAACGCCGAATCAGAATGAGGAAAAAATGGTATAAATATGTCGCACGCAGATCGGGAAGATAAGTAATCACACACACATTCACCGACCAAAGCGCAGATTATCAGACGCCAAAGACGTGATCTGCGTTTACTACCGCACTCAAGATATACCGGTCTTGTACGATTTCTTTCCCACCATTCAAGTAGTTAGAGAACATCCGAACTAACCCTGCCTACACTATCTTAGATACCTCTCCCCCCTTTTTCTTTTTTAGATATCTCGAGACCGAGCCCAACATCCTCACGGATGTGGGTGATTCTGGTTATCGCAAGATGACCAGAAGCCAGAGACAAGATGAAGGACACATCTGTCCTTGTCTCCCCAAAGTCGGCCCTCTCGCCACCCATTTTTTTTTTTTTTTGGGAAGATAAGTAAGAAGTAAGCAGTCTAAGACGCGATAAGTACGGAAGCGATGTCAATTTTTTTTTTTTTTTACATTTCTGTATTATTGACCACCAATAATTTTTACAATAAGCAATACAGATAATTTATGATACTTTAACTATAATTGTTTACATATACTTCATCATCATCATCATCATCATCGGCACTACAACCGGGAACCGGTCTTGGCCTTATTTAGCAAGTTCTGAGGCTTGTTAAATTTTCCATAATGATTTATTTTGTCTGGGCAAGGTCATTAGTCTTGCGCCAGGGGCTCCCCGGCGGGGAATCGAACCCCGGTCTCCCGGGTGACAGGCGGGTATACTAACCACTATACTATCGAGGAGCCCTTACATATACTTACTACTACATTTTTCAAACAATATGATAAAAGTTATATATTGATTATGGATTAAGATTGTAGTGGGTAGAGCTTCCTGGAAAAGGTCAGAAAACCAGGATATAGTTATTTACTTAACCTAACCTATGCTAATTTGCTTAACTTAACTTAACTTATCTTAACTTAGTCTAGTTACCTAATTATTATTGAAATAAGTTAGTGTGGTGTGGAAAGGGGAAGCATAGTGATCAATAGGTAGGTTATGGGTTAGTGAGGATATTGTCAGTCAGGGATGTGGGTTGGGGAACTTCTTTCCGTTTGTTCGTTGAAACGCAAAATATTGGAGAAGGGTTGAATATTACTATATTTAAATTGGTGAGGTGAAAATGTGGCGGATCAGCACAATCCACAACCTCCACGCAGTCGCCGTAAGCAAAGACTCACACCGAGAGTAGCTTTCGACTAATTAAGTCAAGCACACTCTCGGTCACCCCCGCACACAAAGGAGAGTCACGGCTGAATTGGCGTGGAGTCGACGCGGTACTACGTTGGTCTCGCTCACACGTAGAACGAGAACCGACGCCGGATCTTTCCCGCCAATTTCATTTGACACATACTACATGTGTGGACAATTGGCGCGAATACTTCACTTCGCCATCAACCGTCGCCGTGACCGGACGCCCGCCGACGTGCAGATCAACCGCCACCAGGGACTCCATCGACTGCAGCCTCTTCAATAACCAATTCTCGACGACTAGGACGATTTGGGGATCGAAACCCCAAAAAAGCTCTGTATTGTGGTATACAATCTCATTAGAGTTATTAACCAACCTGCCAGAGGTGAAGAACGTTTTGATGTGGAGACAGTTCGGGAAGGCAGTTCGGTTATCTGACGGAGTCGATGTGAGCGCGTCTATTATCGGGTTGGGATTATTGAGAAGATTTTCGATAAATTTGATGGACAGCTCGGGGAAGCGTCGATCTATACGTTCAATATTAGCGGCATAGTAGAGCAAACTACTGTTGTAATATTTGTGGGAGTTGGGATGTCGGTTGAGGCCAGTGATAAGTCTGAAGCATTTCCTTTTGAAAATGCGTAGCTTCTCCATTTGGGCCGGTGTGATATGGTACCATATCGGGCATGCACATGTGAGAGTGGGTCTGATTATCTGTTTGTAGATAAGTGATTTAACTTTGGGAGAGAGACCATTCGGCTTGTACATCACTTTTCTGCAGAGATTAAGTTGAATTGTGGCTTTGCGAGTGGAGTTTTTGGTGTGAGCGGAGAAGGACAGATTGTTGGTGAAGGTTATTCCCAGGTACTTTAAGGTTTTGGAGGGTTTAATTATATTATTTAACTTGATTCTGAATTTGTTATGGCAGCGTATGGTGTTGTTAGTACAATTCGCATTTCTGCCTTTAAGCACTATGAGTTGAGTTTTGCGATAAGTCAAGAAATCGTTAAGTGTACGGTAAAAGTAACGGTTGTTATTAACGGACAAATAAACTGTTAGATTAATTCAAAATCGATTTAACGGTTCTTATTTATTAAAAATAATTAATCCAGCGGACCCTAAGCTCTCTACAATATTAAACAAGTGCAAAAAAAATTGAAATCTTTATTTATTTCCTTCTATGAGAAAAAACGGTTTTTGAGGCTCTCAGATGAGAACCTTCCCTTAAATGGGCCAGTCAGAAGCAGAAAACATCTCGACATGAATCGTTCACTCTAAGTATAAAATAGAATATACAGACGATTCATACCTCGCTGTTTGCAAATCCAGTTCAAATCTTATTTGCAATAAGTTAGCACCCATGATTAGTTGATAGGCAAACAGAGAATAAAAACTCTTACTTCCGGTTCTTAAGTATTTATTTTCCTAATTTCATACAGTTAAAATTGATGATTCTTTAGCTAGTTCCGATTGTTTCATACTTGCTCGACGATCACTTGGTAGAAAACTTATAGTCTGCTCACTGCTGTCTTTTGATTGAACATCGGTTGCCGCCACGAGCATCTCTAAGGAGCCCTGTAACTCTAACAGATTGTAGCTTAAATCCACTTCATTTTGTAGGACATTCGCAAGGTTGACGAATTGTGCGGCTAGAACTCCTGTAAATTCGTGAAACTTGTCCTCGTAAACATCCAGTAAGCTCATTCCAACATCAATGAGCACCCGCATGAATCGGTTTTCACCGATGTGTTTTATAAGGAAGTTCACAATTCGTAAAATTGATGCATGTGAACGACCAGCTAGTGCTCTGCACAATCCTTTACGACGAATTAATTCCTGCATTATGCTGACGGTTACTTCGGGGGCTTTATGTACAAAATAATTTTTCACTGCAATATCTAAGCATTTAACATACTCATATTTGCGTAAACAGCGGTCAAATTCCTTCGACCGTACATATCGTGCTTCGGGAACCTGATGATCAACTTCAATTCTTGCTCTTCTGTTGGCATTTTCTGTCTTAGGTAATTCGTTACTTTCATTAAGCTCCATAGTTTGTATTGAAACTAGTCCATCCACCATACCAGCAACAACACATTGGTCTTTTGGGGCTACAGCAAGGCTCAGCACAGAATTGGGGAAAGTTAGAGTGTGTACAGTTTGATATGTTGCTACATCATATATCTTAACATGTTTGTCCAAACCACCGGACATTATGCGTTTACCGTCGCTTGCCAGTCGTAAAGTGGTCACAGTTTTATGATGTTGAGAGAGTCTTGTTAATAGTCTTCCTCCCGCGAATGCGTCCCAGACACATATTTCTGTCCCGCCAGCACTAATGAAGATGCCACCAGTTGGTAAGAAAAGTAAAGACTCCACTGGACTCTCCTGGCTCACACTGAATGATACTTGTTGCGTCCGCGTATCGTAAACATTGATTTTCTTATCATATCCTCCGGACACAATGATATTAGACGATGCCGGATTGACACAACCGGCACGAATATAGTCAGAGTGCTCTTCATAAGTAAGAATTGCCTGTTCAGTTGCTACATCCCACAGTTTCACAGTTTTGTCGTCACTAAAGCTGGTTATATGTAAAAGATCGGGATTGAAGAATGCACGATGGGTAGGAGCCTTGTGCCCTTTAAATAAACGAAGCAAATTCTTGCTAGTTGTGTCGAAAAGTTTCACTGACCCTTGTTCATCGCCGGCAACTAAAAGGCGGCCGTCTTGACGAAAACTCCCACCGAATGCATTCTCTTGAAACTTTGAGAAATTCTTCACAACCAACTTAGTAATGGGGTTATAAATTTGTACTCGAACCGAGCATGTCACTGCAAAGTAATGAGGTTGTACTGGACTAAAGTCAATGTAATCAATCGCTCCAAATTCCTTAACCAATGTGGGCACCTAAAAGATAAACTGTTTACACGAATTTTTTTCGGTGTTTTTATATAATATTATACTGACAGCGAGATTATTCCAATATATGGTGTCGACTGTTTTTTCTGGGCCAATTCTCCTATATTTTTTTACATTTAATGGTTTAAAAGACGACATTTTTGGAGTAGTCTCCGACTTACTGCACTGGTATTAAAAACAAATACTAATCAATTGTCATCTTCGGCACGTGTTGTAGATGTCATGTTCACAATATTTGTTTTGGTATCAATTAATTTCATACTCATGGAAAATCGATTTTAAAGTGTTTTATGGCAATTCACAATATGAAAAAGAGGCATTATATTGTGTCAAGTTGCTTTTGACGGATTATTATTATTATTATTATTTATTGGCCTGTAGGGACCCGGAAGTTCATGACCTCACTTCACTCTCCTTCCACGCTTGACCATTCGATCCGATCTCCTCAAGGTCAAACCTAACATTGTCCTCCCATCTCCGTCGCGGCCGTCCTACCGGTCTCTTTCCCGTTGGTCTACCGTCAAGAATTCTATGCACGGTCCTATCGTTCCCCATTCGCGCCACGTGTCCGGCCCATCTTAATCTTCGCGACTTGATTACTCTCACTATTGTAGGTTTGCGATATAGCTCTTCCAATTCGTGGTTATGGAGTTGCCTCCATTGTCCTGCCTCCTCGTCATATTTACCTCCAAAGATGCCACTCAAAACTTTATTCTCGAATACGCGGAATTTGTTTTCTTCCCGTTTTGTGAGAGCCCATGTTTCGCATACATATAGAACAATCGGCATGATTATGGTTCTATAGACACGGATCTTTATGTTACGTGATAGCAGTTTGGATTTCAGCAGTTTACTAACTGCGTGCCAACTCGCGTTGTCGGAATGCAGTCTCTTGTTAATTTCCTTCGACATTTCGTTACTGGCCGTCAGTATCGTTCCCAGATATTTAAATTCTTCGACTTTTTCAAATATCTTACCTCTGACGTTTATATGTGTTATCTGAGGCCCACCTGCTCTCGCCGTAAACATGTATTTTGTTTTGTCTTCATTTATATCTAGGCCCACCTCTTCTGCCGCTTGCATGATGATTCCACAGTTTTTACTAACAGTCTCTAGATTATCGCCCAGAACGGCGATGTCATCCGCATATGCGAGCACTTGTGTGACCCCGTTCAGGGATGATCCGGCCATGTTGTCGTCTTGTACCTTTCTGATGACATACTCGAGCACAAGGTTAAAGAGACACGGTGATAGACCATTTCCCTGCTTTAGTCCGTCCCAACAAAAAAAAATCTCCCAAAAAACCCGGTAGGCGTAGGTGTGATGAGCCAACACTACCATAAGGGAAAAAATCATCAGGAAAACACCGACTCGGCAAAAAGAAGACGTAGGGAAAAACGTAAAAAGCGGGATATACACGTCGGCTTTTTACGGATTCTTTTTTTAATTCAAAGGGTGCAAAAATAAATATTTGAATAACACTTTTCTGTTTTTAAGATTTTATTTATTTTCATGTTGACACTGATGTTTAACAGAAAAGTAACTTAACCAAAGTTGAAATCATTTTCAACCTATCCAGTTCTAAAATTAGATTGTGAAATAAAATACATTTCGGGCATGCAATCTTACCAATTTGGCGCAAGGCTAATAACCCTGCCCGAAGAAACAAATTATTATGGACAATTTAACAAGTCTCGGATATGGACCGGATACCAGTGGAGAGACTTGCTAAATAAGGCCAACACCAGATCTCGGTTGTAGTGCCGATGACGATGACGACGAATCTTACCAATTAATTATTTTTTAATAAATAAGATCCGTTAAATTGATTTTGAATTGATCTAACACTTTACTAGTCTGTTAATAATAACCGTTACTTTTACCGTACACTTAACGATTTCTTGACTTATCGCTTGCTTACTCTGCTTACTTCCACCCTTCTTACTTATCTTCCCGATCTGCGTGCGACGTATTTATACCGTTTTTCCCCATTCTGATTCGGTGTTTCGTTTCCGTTCGTTCCATAGTCTCCAGTTTTCCAGAACTTTCTAGAATATTCTAGTACTTTGTTTTGGAAGTTCAATGGTCTTCTGGGTTAACAAAAAGTCGCCAGTCGGTCACGGTGTACCACTTTCATCTTGGCGTTCGGTATTCGCTGAATCCTATAGAAAACGTCGTTAATTCTTTTGAGAATCTTATACGGCCCTTCCCAATGTTGCCGCAACTTCGGAGACCTTCTTTCTTGCCGATGAGGGCTCTAAAGCCACACGTTATCGCCAGGGAACTCCATATCTGCTGATCCAATTATTGATTAGCTGCTCAATGACATTTGTTGCTTCTTGGTTTGGAATTGAAAGGACTTCCACCCACTTGCTGAAGTAATCCATGATGACCAATAGATATTTGTTATTGTCGTTGGTTTTTGGGGATGGTCCTGAGATATCAATCGCAATTCGCTCGAAAGGGGCACCCACGTTGTACTGCTTCATAGCGCTCCTTGGCTTTGCTGTTGGTCCTTTGGTCGCAATGCAAGTTGTGCAAGACTCGACGTCATTTCTCATGTGAAGCCAGTAAAATCGAGATCGTAATTTTGAAAGTGTCTTATTAACTCCCAGATGTCCACCGGAGACCCCGTCGTGCATTTCTGCTAGTACATCCTTCACTTTTGATGGTGGGACTAGAATCTGCATTCGATGGGATTTTCCGTCCGCGGCTTCCCATTTACGCTTTAGAATTCCATCTTCCACCAGCAAGGAATTCCATTGTGCCCAATATGCTTTAAATGTCCCACTCTGCATCACACGTCCACCCATCTAGTACTTCTACTTGTACATTTCGAAGGTCGTACGCCACGTCTTTCTCTTCCGCTCTCTGACAATGTTTACAATCTGGCTTACATGGTCTCCTTGATAGAGCATCAGCGTTATTATGCACCTTCCCTTGACGGTGGGAAATTTGGAAATCGTACGTTTGAAGTCGTTCGATCCATCGAGATATCTGTCCTTCCGGATTCTCAAAATTTAACAACCATTTTAGGGCGGCATGATCCACCCGAAGGTGGAATCGATGTCCGTAGAGGTACTTATGGAAATTCTTAACGGCTTCTACCGCAGCCAGCAGTTCCTTTCTTGTTGCGCAGTAATTTCTCTCTGGCTTAGATAGAACTCTACTATAATATGCGACAACTCTCTCTTTACCATCGACTTCCTGTGACAACACTGCTCGGATTCCTCTGTTACTTTCATCAGTATCCAATATAATTGGACGATCCGATCTTGGGAATGCCAATGTTGGAGTCTTACATAATTCGGCCTTCAATGTGTTGAATGCTGCCTCACACTTTTCTGTCCAATTGAATTTCTTGTCTTTACCCATTAGTTCATGTAGGGTTTTAGACACATTGGCGAAACCTTTAACAATCGGTCGGCAATAGGTAGCTAATCCCATAAAGCTTCTTAACTGTTGCTTATCTTCTGGAGTAGGCCGCTCTTGGACAGCTGCTATCTTATCAGGATCCGTTTGAACTCCTGCAGATGAAACGATGTGTCCCAGGAATTTTACTCTCCTTTGGAAGAGTTCGCATTTCTTCGAATTGAGCTTTAAGTTGGCGTGTCTTAGTCGAACGAAGACGGAGCGCAGATTATTAATATGTTCTGGTTCACAAGACATGTCTTCCATGTAAGTCCCCGTAGAACACTTTCCATTAATCGTTCGAACATTGCTGGAGCATTACACAATCCAAAAGGCATCACGTTGAATTGATAAAGTCCGTTTCCGGTACTAAACGCTGTCTTCTCCTTGTCCTCCTCCTTCATTTCCACTTGCCAGTAACTGCTTTTTAGGTCCAATGCTGAAAACCACTGAGCTCCAGAAACGGTATCTAGTGTGTCGTCGATTCGATGTAGCAAGATGTAACATGAACATCTAATTCATTTTATGACAGATCGCAATTGAAAGAAAAGTCCCCATGTTGCATACATCTAGACCTTCTTTGACGCGTCCATTTGTAGGCTCATCAAATTAGAAAAAATGGTTATGAAAAACAACAGCTTTAAGGAAAGCACGAAATGGTTCGGCCTCGTAGTCAATGCGATTGCGACATGACGTAAACATATAAAAAATACCCCACCTCATAAACACTAAATTATCTTTTCAAATCTCACTTCGACACGACTCCGTTACAAATTAGTTCCGCTCCTTATCTTAATCGATAGCATTCAAAGAGCAACCAGATTAATTCAGGATACAATCACACTCGTGTGAGTAGGGCCTTAGAATATAGTCACACTAGGCCGAGTTGTCGTAAAGGGCGTCTAAAGACCAAGTGATAGGCGGTGTCTCAACACCCTGCTGTCAGGTGAAATACCACGCCACACACCTATTAGCTCCGTGAAATGCTCGTGAGAAATCCTTGGCCATCTTTCGGATCTCGGGTGATGGACTGGCAAAAAAAAAAAAAACGTTGGCATATATAGTAAGTAGAGAGGCACGCTGTACTTTCCGCAATATGGTCGGCAGAAATCTTCGACTATGTTCCGGACGTTTGGCGGATGGTCCGGTCTGAAATTGAGGTAAGACATGATGGTACCTCTTAAGATAAAGAATATCGGAGGTAAATTAATGCGGCATTCGAAGCTCTGGGGGTGGACTGTCTTACAGAAAACGTAATGCAAATTTTTTGATAAGAAACCGAAATATAAACAACTCGTCTCCAGGTTATGGGGTCCGTCAGTGGAACATTGTCAAGATTCAACTGGTAACAGGATTTTGTAATATCAGAGTGTTGTGTCACCGGTCGCCATGCTTCTTCAATAGTAGGCGGAGAGTGAAAAATAAATGCATATTACCCTTTCTTTAAATTATATTATTTATTGATATTTATTGATTTTCTCGATTAGTTACAACTTTATTCTATTATTATCTCTTTAATCAAGATGACCTTTCGCCTTCGGGTCCTTAATTAATACTGAACTTATTATTGATAAATACTTAACTTATTATGTATTAATACTTAACCTATTCTTATTTAAACAAAAGGCCCACTGTACTTATGATAGAGCCGCGACCTTTTTGGTTGAACAATTAATTCTGAATCTAATCTCGTTGCAACCATTCTTTTTATACTCAAATTATTGGGGAAGAATTGCAAACGATGCAACTAATTCTTCACCACTCAGCCTGACCTTAAGCCCAGTCATTTCTCCCGCCGCAGTTTTGTTCCACTGGCTTTGATCTTGTGACGGTTCCCCCAAACGCCACTGCCTACTTGCCCAATTACCCCCAAGCTTCCTTGTGCTGAAGCCCCTCAAATTTCGTTGTTTCCCGCTAATGCAATTGCATTAGCACCTGTAAAGGCTGCACGCATTAAGATTATCTAATGCATAACCTTAAAGCTCCTGTAAAAAGAATTTCTGCCACAAGGGCATTTTCCATGCATCAACGCATCGGCAAAATTTTCCTAAAAGAATTCTTTATCGACCAAGCGTCTTATTCCTTAAAGGTCAAATATTACTCCTGAAGAGAAACAATTCGGTTCACATATAATGTAACCACATAATCAGGGAATATAAACCTTGGGTCGGCTAATCCCAGCCTCACATGTTTATAACAATGTTCTTACATGCACATTGGCTGGCGATTCCCTTGTCCAACGACCCAAGCAGCGTCGGCCAGCTTGTTTGTCCAGCTGGAATATACCCGACCACGATCCCTTGTCTAACGAACAAACAACCATCAATTTCGCGCTTTGCTACAAAAGAATTACCCTGCATATACAAGTGCAGACAAGTGATTCGTTGCTTCCACCAACCCGAGATACGATATACAATTTTCATTGTATAAAGTATCCCAATCCATTAGCACCTTTTTCTAATGGCTATACGTCTATTATCACTCATCCAAGACTTTTATGATGCCCTTGTCCCATCTTTCCTTTTAGCATAATTTCCTCGATGCATCGCCGTCTATTTATTTAGCCGCAATGCACAACATAAACAAGGATCTTCACGATCCCTTTGGCCTCGATGTATGAGCAAACCAAGATCGATACGATCACACACGCACACCACTGCGTGCCAGAGATCGCCTTTCAATTGGTCACTGGCAGTAAGAAACGATGGCATTTCCTTGATGGCCACACCCTAAAGAGAAAATTTTCTCTTTCACCTACAATCTCACCCTTAACCGAGGATTGAATACAGGTCGGAGTTCTTTCCGCGGTAAGTCGTATCTCAACCACCAGACATGCCGGTTGTGTCTTCTCCTGCTCCCCGCGGCGCCGCAGGGACGCATCTACCCTGTAGTCGCGGAGTTTTAACCAGAGCATAGAGTAAAGTCGAGTCGCTGCGCGAGTGCTAATTCAAGTGGCAATTAAAAAATAACATATAACAAACTAATCAAGAAACTCTAAATAAGTAAAACATCTGTGAAACCAATAGAGTACACTGTCTTACATCTTTTGCGCATCCGTTGCATCGTCAGTGTAATTAGAATCTGTTTACTGTAATATAATTAAATTCAATAAAAGTTAATGAATAAAGTCATACCTGAATAACCTTTAGTGCGTTTTATTTTTGGATTTCCCGGTGACTACCAACTGTGTGTTTTGAACCGTTCGTGAGAACAATTTTGGCAGAACTTGTAATGATGATGGGGAGTGGAAGTGAACCCCGTGCCGTACGCCGGCACCACAATCTTCGCCCCCCACAATCCTCATAAAGTGCATTCGGCCGGCACGAGTCATTCGTTTTATTTAGTCGATATATCCACTTGATCGGGTCACTTGGAGTGCAGTGGCCTTGATTCAAGCATTCGTTCCGTCACTTGCAATTCGCCCTTCATATGCCCCTCTTTCGTAGGCGCAAGCAAATTTTTATGGCGTACGGTAATCGCCATTATCCCCTGCATTGCGTGTGATAGCCGCTGGTATCGGTAATAAAATCAAAGAGTTGATTAGGGGGACTCCCGTGCCAGGTATTTGCTTCTGGATATGAATGACGATATACGATAAGGTGGAAAAAATTGTACTCGTAATTAAATTGCGAGGAGCGTAGAGTTGGAAACGACCGCGCGCTGCAGGTGGACAATTAACGAGTAATCTCTTCATGTGCGATAAAAACATTATATTAATTGAATTGTTAATTGTTACTTGTGTTAAAAGGGGTTTATGTAGCGGGAGAGTTCAAAAGGCATCGGACTCACCAACACGAATGTAACCGCCGTCCGCTAATGTTTGCAAACAACGAAACGTGTCATTCTAGCCGTCACCGAGGCCCAGGTTGATTCATCAACTGACTCGACATATTTTCGTTGCCCAGGATACGACTTACACTCGAGATTTCGCTTAAAAAGTAGAGTCTGCATCTTCACCGGATATGATTTAGCTTGCCAAAGGGGAGAAGGAATACAATAAGTGGAACACATTTGGGTGAAAATCGTGCAGAAGAATTCTGTCAAATTTCTTTGTTGTATCTACTGATTTAGTTGTGTAAATTGTATCCTTTTGTAATTTGTAGATAATTACTATTGGTGAATTGAAAAACATATTACAAAAAGAAAGCAAAAAAAGCAATGACAAATTGTTTGCGTTCAGTTCAACTCAACGCATGACTCTGACTAAAAATGAAAAGTTTCGAAGTTCAGTGAGGGCAGAGAACCCTTACACATTTAGCTTCGTACAAGCAATAAAACTTAACAACTATCTTAAAACTAAAAAAATATAAACTATGGTTAAAAAGAAAAAAGGAAGGGGGAGGGGGTTGACGAGTTGATTACTGTGTTTATACATCAATTATTACTCATTTATTTATTTAGCTTGGTACGGGTTGTAAGAGTGTAGACGGGGAGTGGGCGTCGTCAGGTGGAGAAAGGGAGGAAATGAAGTTTGAGTATCGTAGAGGTAAAGTTGAAATCGAAGGAGGTAGGGTAGAAGTTTGCCGTCGCAGCATTCGCGAAATGGGTTCATTAGAGCCGTAAGAAGTGTGGTGGATGGGCTGATAGAAGAGACGGGGGTTTCGCAGGTTACGGGGGTTAGTGTGAAGTGCAATGCTGGAGATGATGCTTGGGCAGTTGATTGTACCTGAAAGGAGACGGTGGATGAATAGGATATCGGCATGGTAAGAAACGATTACATATTATTGGTTGATAACCATTGGCTTCGGCTTTGTCATATAATGGTAGAAATATAGATTCTATTTAGACAAAAACACTTGTTTCTATATTAACCTGAATTCAGCTCGATATTAACAAATATCTAATTAATTAAAAATCCGGAGAAAGGTTGGCGCAAGGCTAATAACCTTGCCCGTAAAAACAAATTATTATGGAAAATTTAACAAGCCTTGATACTTGCTAAATAAGGCCAAGACCGGATCCCGGTTGTAGTGCCGATGACGAAGATGATGAATTAAATAAAAAATTCGCTATTTAAAATAGGGTAAACATTTTATTGAATAACAAACATGAAAAAAGAAAAAAATTACCAGCACCACAAAAAGCTATTTAAAACAGAGCTGGTAAATTCCGAAGTAATTCCAAATTCTGGAAGCTAATATTGATTAGAACAAAATTAATTATTTAAATAACTTTTACTTGAAAGATTAATACATGAAATTTCAAGTCCATTGAGATATATTGTGAATGGGCCATATGTGCTGGCCGATGTCAATTTCCTTGACAACCATTTATCATATGTAGTTTTGTGTCTGGTTTGCATTCAACTATTTAATTTATAATGGTATTTCATAAAAATATTGAGATGAACTAGAATATTCTTTTAATTATTTGTTTTCCAGAGCGCGCTGTTTAATTTCCAGAGTTTGCTGTCAGTGATATTGTTGCTCATATGTACCTGCGCTTATGCTCGATCATTATTCCCAAGCATTATAGATAGGAACAAAACTGGGTAAATTGTGCGGAGTTCTTTTAAAACCGAGTTATTCTATTTCGCCTCGATTCCTTTCAGCTTCCTTGGAGTGTTTTGGAAACTAGCTAGAATAGGAGAAAGGAAATCTCCATATGTTGCAATATCGTGTCTAATCATGGCGACATCACTTATTTTTTGGTCATAACAACAGTTTGTATTTGTAAAAGGTCGTAACACGTAGAAGTAAATAAATATATATATATTTTACAAGAATCGCAGTCTATCGTCTGAATACACTCATCGAAACACGTTCACTTATATTTGAATATCTGTCACCGTCACTCCTTCACAATATCGAGTTTCTGATGAGAACGTATTTGTTAGAGCGAGATACAAGAAGACAATCTGGTACCAAGAAAAAATATGTCTGCTACATTGCACATCGGAAAGATACATCTCGCTAATAAGAGTCGCGATTGTTAAGTAAATAATCGTATTAAGTCGTTCTAAAAGTTCGATAAAACATTATAGAGTACTAAATAGTGAAACGAGAATAATTTAATATCAGTTAGACGAAAAGGTGAATTGAACAACATGAAAAATATATTCTTTTCTCCCATTCTAACGATGGCTCATATTTAACTAGCTATGTGAGTAGCTATCATTTTATTACATATATCTCGCTTCTCGTCCGCATTCGCACTTTAAAGACAATCGCCATTTCCCTGCACAAATCAAAGGAGAGAGTTGATTAAGTAAAAAAGTATATTTTTTATTCTTTCTTTTTATTTGTCGTTTTTTCGTGCACCTTACCAATTTTTAATCAAACAAATATAATGTGTATTGATAGTTTTAATTCGATTGGTTATTGTAACCAGCTTTTGCAAAAGTAAATAATTATGTTGATTTTAGTTAAACATTCGTGAACAAAAAGTGGAGAACGAGTTTTGAGCAATGTTGGTGTTTATTTTTTCAAATATCTATTTTACAACAAATCCCCAGTGATCGTATCTACTGATGATTGATTGCATCTATTTGTTGAATAGAGTTGTTGCATGTTGAATCCCTCTAGTTTTACTTGCGTCCTGGTTAGTATAGAATATTTTAAAGCTATTGGATGTTGAAGGGGGTTGGTCACTCTATACCATTGTCTGGTGGGGAGGTATTCATGAGTCTCAGTCGTTGATCGCATGAATTGTTTGGCGTCAAGTTGGAATTACCAGGAAAATTGTTTTCTTTTTCCCGTTTTGTTTCATTTCCTTTTTTCTCTGTTGTGTTGTTTTCTGGTAATCTTCTGAATTGAATAATTTCTAATTGAACTAAGGTATTATTTGAAAAGGTTCTGAAATTTCATACTTATGGTTTCATTTTACGGTTTTGGACATGCGCCGGCCTTAAAATTTTCTGTACTCTCTAAAATCGCAGGAATCGCTCCATTGTGTTCGATATGCTGATTGGAGCGTGTTTTTCGTGATTCATGAAAGAGAAATGAGGTCCGTGTTATAAATTAATTTGAATGTGCTACAAATTTTGTCGTTTTATATGTCAATTGTTATATGAATTGGTGCATTTGCTGCCAAATTTATAAAATATTATATTCCCCAAATATGGGTGACAAAAGTCTCCTTAACAGCATTAGGAAATTCTCCTAATATGATCCAAAATATATCTTACGTCAATTATTTACTTTGGAGTATACTAAACTTTGGTTTGAGATTTGAAAAGCAGACTAATCTGATTTTTTTTTATTTAAAGGTGATGGTAGTGTTTATTGGGGGCACAAGATCCATTGTTAGATGTCACAGCATGAATAATACGAGATGTTTTTCCCCTATTGGGGCACATTGATAATTTTGTTACCCAGCATTTTTTCCATTCGTCTCAGAGGCTGAAATAGTAAGGAGATGGTGGCTAACTTGCGACCACATAGGTTCAACTGACGGCTTAATTATTGAAAAATTGTGGACGATTATGGAATCTGAAATTAATTTCTGGAAGTTTGGGCCCAACATTGGTTGCAGTGTATGTTAAATGGATGAAAGGGATTGTTTTTACTATCTTACCTGGGGACCCAGTATATTTTCAACAGTGAACATCGGGCACAATTTTTTGTTGATTCTTGGAAATCTTTTTAAATTTAATCTGGAACTCCCGCTTTACCATATAGATAGAAATGACCCAACTTACATGTCATGGACATCGTGTTCACAACGGACCCACACAAGTCCTCAGTTGCCACTAGTCCACACGCTCTCTCCACCATGATAATTACCACCCCCCGCTGCTCTTGTCCATATATCTTGATCATGACACCCATCCCTCTCTACCTCATGACAGCTTTTCCTACAACTTCCACAAAGCTAACTTCCGCCTTTTAAATGAGCATCTTAACAAAACAGCTTTTCGCTTTGATCATTTGGGGGTAGAAGAAGCTGCTGCCACTCTCTATAAGGAGATCTACCATGCCGTCGCCTTATATGTCCCCTATTCTCGTCACAGGTCATCGGTTTCATGGCCACCATGGTACAACCGCACACTCTGCGCTCTTAGGAACAAGAGAAATAACTTGTGAAACATTTTCCTCAAAACGCGTTCCTTCCAAAACTACACCAACTATCTTGGTTCCTTTTATACATTTTCCGAGCTCTACAATTCCCCCTACACCAACTACCTCACAAAAACACAATCTAATTTGATCAATGACCCTAAATCCTTTTTCCACTTCATAAATTACAAACGTAAATCCGACGCCTATCCTAACTCCCTTTTTTACGGCGCGACTATTTCAACCGACCCCCTAACTACTGCCAATCTATTCGCTTCGTTTTTCAATAAATCCTTCACAGACATCTCCTTCGAACCCAATCCGCCTAACTTCAAAGACTTGCCCGGATTCTCCCTCGGCCCCTTCACCCCTCAAATTATTCAGCGTCACGTAGTTGGGGAGAAATTAAACTTACTCAAAGACGAGTTCAGCCCTGGGCCTGATGGACCCCCGGCTGTATTTTTAAAGAAATGTTCCACTTCTCTTTCCCTCCCGATATCAAAGATATTCAATCTATCCCTTTCACAAGGGATCTTCCCTAGTATTTGGAAATCCTCCTGTCACCCCCATACATAAAAAATGACCTAAAAACGATATGAGCAACTACCGTTCTATCGCCAAATTGTCTCATATCTCCAAACTGTTCGAAGGAATTCTTTAAAACGCGTTATCTTTCCGTTGTAAATCCATCATCTCATCCAACCAGCATGGTTTCCGTTCGGGTAGGTCGACCACAACGAATCTGGTCGAGTTCTCATCCCATATTCCCCGTGCCTTAGAAAATGGCAACGAAGTCGATGTAATCACCGCCGACTTCAGCAAGGCCTCTGACAAAATCTCCCATAATCTCACCCTTTTTAAGCTGTCCTCCCTAGGTTTCGAAACCCTATTGATCAAGTGGTTATCTTCGTATCTGAAAGATTGATCCTACCGTGTCAAATTCAGATCCTCCCTGTCCAATTCTTTTCTTCCCACGTCAGGGGTTCCGCAAAGCAGCCACCTAGGTCCCCTCCTATTTATCCTTACCATCAATGATGTTGACTCCATTATTAAATACTCATCCATCTCCCTCTATGTGGACGACGCCAAACTCTAGAAAATGATGATTTCTCCTCTCGACATCTCACTTCTCCGAACGGACCTCGACAGCTTCTCAACTTGGTGCTGCAATAACTGCCTTGAACTCAACGTTGTCAAATGTCACTCCATCACCTTCTCCCACAAACGTCTGTGGCGGTTCCTTTGAACGCCACTACCCATCTTCCTTTAATAATCCGGACATTTCCAGTTAGAGCATCCAAAAACCCTATAAAACTGGTGTTATGGCAATTCAATTCGAACGCCATTACTTACCTGTCAACTAGGCATTCCTAATCTACCACCTAAAGGCCATTAATTACATGCCGCCTTTACAGGTTTTCCCCCGTAATACGTTTTAGGCCCATCGTCGGAGCCCTCTTGGCGAGGATCATGCCATGCATGTGCAGCGACACCGCAAGGCGTCAGCAATATTATCTAAATGCACATCGATCGGTAAACCGATCGACAAGCAAAAGGATGGACATCCAATGGCATGTTCCAAATAAACACACGTACCCCGCCACACACGTGCAGGAGAATTTCCTTCAATATTATCTAAATGGACATCGATCGGTAAACCGGGTAATTTGAGTTAACCTGTGCCTATGTGGCACCTTACAACTACTAAAGAGGACAGCAATATTCTAAAATACCCACACGCCCCCCTGCCCCCCCACGCCCCTACTTCCTGCTAAACCAGCAGATATCATCTGTACCATCGATACGCGACCTCGGTATCTTATTCGACGGGGAGCTTAGCTTCATCCCGCATATTGATGATATTATTCTTAAGGCCAACTCTGTCCTTGGGTTTGTGAAACGCTGGTCTAAACAATTCTCTAATCCGCCCCCTTCTTGAATACGCCAGTCAGGTCTGGTCTCCACACTACTTGTCCCATGTACGCAGAATCGAAAGCGTGCAACGTCGTTTTCTGCGTTTTGCCCTCCGCGGACTGAACTGGGCGAATCCACGGATTCTCCTCCCATACACAAGCTGGCTCAATCTGATCAACTTCAACACACTTGAACGCAGAACTCATGCCGATATCCTTTTCATCCACCGTCTCCTTTTAGGCACAATCAACTGCCCACGCTTGCTCTCCATCATTCCTTCATGCGAAACCCTCATTTCTTCTATCAGCCCACCCACCACACTTCTTACGGCTCTAATGAACCCATTTCACGAATGCTGCGACGGCAAACTCCTACCCTACCTCCTTCGAATTCAACTTTACCTCTACTGCTCTCAAACTTCATTTCCTATCTTTCCCCTCCTGACCACGCCCACTCCCCGCCTACACTCTTACATCCTGTACTAAGCGAGGTGAATGAATGAGTGATAATTGAAGGATAAACCCACTAACCAACCCGCCAAACACACCCCCCCACCCCCCCCCCCTTCTTTTCTTTTTAAACATAGTTTATATTCGTCTATATAGTTTTTAGGATAGTTGTTAAGTTTTATCGCTTGTACTAAGCTGAATATATGAGGGTTCTGCCCTCACTAAACTAAACTAAACTAAAAACTAATTACCTGGGGACCCAGTATATTTTCAACAGTGAACATCGGGCACAATTTTTTTGTTGTTCCTTGGAAATCTTTTTAAATTTAATCTGGAACACCCGCTTTACTAGTTAGATAGAAATGACCCAACTTACATGTCATACATTTTAATTCATCAATCTCACCCAAACACCCAAAGCTAAGCATATGTTATCTATTTTTGAAAAGCAATACGCCTACGCAAATCAAAGTTGAGTTGGACTCTGTGTATGGGGACTCTGCACCACCATTTACCACAGTGAAATTTTGGGCAGCTGAATTTAAACGTCGCCGTGAGGCTTGGGAGACAATGAACGTTCGGTACGTCCAAAAACTGCAACAACTGACGATAATATCGCTAAAGTTCACTAAATGGTGCTAGACGACCACCGAATTAAAGTGAGAGATAGCAGAGGCTATGAAAATGTTCAAAGAACGTGTTTGTCACATATTAAATCAAGATTTAGGATGACAAAGCTGTCCGCGCATTGGGTACCGCGTTTGCACACGTTACACCAAAAACGTAAACATTTCCAACGCTCTGTTGGCGCAGTTTAGGCGCAATACATCTGAGTTTTGGCGCCATTAATTACTGTCGATGAAACTTGGATATACGAGGGTTGCCTCTTATGTTTCGGGATTTGGCAACCCTAGTGTTGCAATCCGGCAATTGACAGCTCTGTCGTAAAGTTGGACATTTTTGAGGTTATACGCACTCAGAACGTTTTGACATACGAGCGCTATTTGTGTTGTTTACAGTAACTTAAAAGATTCATCTCGGCCCAAAAATGGAATTAAATCGTCAACATTTTCGTGCGATTATTTTTTACAACTTTCGGCGTGGATTAACTCGGCAACAGTGCATGGATGAACTTAATTCAATTTTTGGCGATGAAGCTCCATCAAGGACCAGTGTTTATCGATGGTATGGTGAATTCAATCGTGGTCATAGTTCACTCCAAGATGAATTTCGTGAAGGTCGTCCAAAATCAGTTGTTGTTCCGAAAACCATTGATGCTGTGCGCGAACTGATATTGGAAAATCGTCATGTGACCTATCGTGAGATTGAGACAACCTTAAGCAGTAGTGGGACCAGCATACATTCAATATTGCATAAACATTTGACTGTCAAAAAAATTTGTTCGCGTTGGATCCCACACAATTTGTCAATCGCCCAAAAAAAGGCTCGTGTCAATTGGTCGAAAGAAATGCTCAAAAAATACGGTCGTGGTGCTTCGAAACACGTCTATGACATCGTGACAGGCGATGAATCGTGGATTTACCCGTATGAGGCCGAAAGTAAAAGGCAGTCTACTGTCTGGGTGTTTCAAGATGAGCCAAATCCAACAAAAGTTGTTCGCGCACGAAGCACTTCCAAGCAAATGGTCGCCTGTTTTTTCGGAAAAACTGGGCATGTCGCAACCGTACCACTAGAACAACGCAGAACAGTCAATTCTGAGTGGTACACAACCATTTGTTTGCCAGTTGTCTTCCAAGAAATCAGGAAAACCAACCGCCGAAGACGGATCACTCTTCACCACGACAATGCGAGCTCTCACACATCGGCTGCGACAACTGCATTTTTGAGCACCCAAAACATCGATTTGATGGGTCATCCGCCGTATAGTCCTGACTTGGCATCGAATGACATCTTTTTATTCCCGTACGTAAAAAACAAACTGAGAGGTCAACGTTTTTCGACACCTGAAGAAGCGGTTGCTGCATTCAGAATGCATGTGTTGGAGATACCTCAATCAGAGTGGCAAAAGTGCTTCGACAATTGGTTCAAACGCATGCAAAAGTGTGTAGATCTTCATGGGGAATATTTTGAAAAACAATAAAGTGATTTTCGATGATCAATATTTGTTTTTGTTCTCTAATCCCGAAATATAAAAGGCAATCCTCGTACCATTATACGCCCCTTAACAAAAATACAGTCAAAACAGTGGACTGCTAAGGGGGAATCGGCTCAAAAAAAAAACCAAAACCAGTTTTTTCGGCTGGGAAAGTGATGGTGACTGTTTTTTGGGATAGTCATGAGGTTATCTTAATCGACTATATAAATCACAAATTAGACCCACTCTCATGTTTGGAGCTCGACTCCTAAACATACCCTCGACCTACGTGAGAGCGTACAGAGACGAGCGATCCGCTTGATCGGCGACTCTGTGCTGACGTCGGGACTACAGCCGCTATCACGCCGAAGGCGCACAGCAGACCTCTGTCTGTTTTACAGATGTTGTCATAGGTACTGTTCTTCGGAATCTGTGGTATTGTTCCACGCAATTCGGCTTATATGCGCTCCACAAGACAATCCGACGGATCGCACCAGTTTGCGGTTCATCTCCCGACGGCGCGAACATCCCTGCATCAGAACTCGTTCCGTTACAGGGCGCGGAAGCTGTGACACTCCCTTCCCACGCGAGTGTACCTGGAGTGTTACAACCTGCAACTGTTCAAAAATAAACTGCGACAGTTATTTGGTGGCATATCGGGGCGCCCACTCGGCGCTATAGGTTCGCCTCTCCCCAGAGAAGTTTAAAAAAAAAAAAAAAAAAAAAAAAAAAAAAAAAAAAAAAAAAAAAAAAAAAAAAAAAAACTGAAGACAGAAATTGCGGAAAACGACCATCCGCCTTGCTCACCAGATCTAGCCCCAAGCGACTTCTTTTTGCTCCCTAAACTAAAAATCGCGCTCGGTGGACAGAGATTTTCGTGAAACGAGGAGGTAATCACCTCCGTGAAGAGTTATTTTGTAGAGCAAAACGCCGAGTACTATTTGGACGGGTTAGAGAGATAGGTGCATCGCTGGAAGTAGTCTGTGGAGTTACAAGGAGACTATAAGGTGGGCCATACATCTTTGAACATTTGAAACATAAATAGAAATAAAACTACAAATGTTATTTTTTTTGATCATTTATTTAACGTCATCATCATCATCGGCACTACAACCGGGGTCCGGTCTTGGCCTTATTTAACAAGTAAGAGGCTTGTTAAATTTTCCATAATAATTTGTTTTTCCGGGCAAGGTTAAAAGCCTTGCGCCAGATTTATTTAACGTAATAACCGTTTATTGAAATTAATTTTGTTTAAATGACATCGTCGCGATGTGCCCCGCCTCGTCGTTGGCACTCCTGCAATCGACTACGCAAACTTTGGAAAACTCGCTGCTACATGCTGCGAGGTATCGCGGCTATCTCCTCCTGGATGTTTTCTTGAACGTGGCCACTCTGATTAATGAATATTCGTTGTCGATCCCATTTGCTCGAACTTCCTGGCTTTGATTAAATTAACACATGGACACTCACTTACACGGCGTAATCCGTATTCAATTCTAAATAGGCCTCGTAGAGTAATGTAGGAATCGTTGTTTTTGTAAAATTGTTTTACGCAAAAAGCACGCTGTTGTCCCGTGAAGCACTTCATCATCACTAAAATTGCATGAAGCGACGCACAATTCCCCGCTACTCGCGCGCTCCTCCCTCGAATGGTTTTTACGAAATCAAGTGTTGCCATTTGCAAAAAATATATGGCCCACCCTATAGGAAAATAAAAATAAATTTTAAGAAAAAATATCTTGTATCTTTGTTAGGTCGGAAACTTTTCAGTCCGTCCATGTATTGTGAAAGAACGGTACATTACGTTTTATTCAAAGTATTGTCCATTACTGGACACTACTTTTTGCCATCTTTCTGGCGGCATCCAGATACCACGTCGGAAGAATTCTTCATCTTTTGAGGATGTCGACGAATCGACCCATTTTTTAGTATCTTCATAGGTCGTAAAGTGCTGCTCGGGTAGACCATGTGCCATGGATCAAAATAAGCGATAATGAGAAGGGACAAGGTCTGGTGAATACGGCGGATGGGGTATGACTTCCCAATGATGTGTTTCCAAATAGTTTTTCACCGGCACCGCAACATGCCAACAAGCATTATCATGCAGAAGAATAATTTCGTCGTGTCTGGAGTAGTAATGGGCGCGTTTTTCATTGAGCGCTCGGCTCAATCTCATTAATTGTGTTCGGTAGAGAACTCCAGTGATGGTTTCACTCGGTTTCAGCGATTCATAATACACGACACCAATTTAATCCCACCAAATACACAGCATGAGTTTTTTTCCCATGAATATTGGGTTTTGTGTCTATGTTGAAGCATGGCCAGGTGGTCCCCATGATTTTCTCTTCTTTGAGTTATCATAGTGGATCCACTTTACATCCCCAGTGACTATACGATGCAAAAAAACTTTTTTTTTGCCTGGCAACATTTTACTGATGCAAAGTCGGCATTCTACGTCTCTCGGCTTCAGTTCGTATGGAATCCAATTTCCTTGTTTTTAAATCATCGCTAACGGTTTGACACGTTGTGAAATTGCTTGTTGAGTTACATCTAATGTACGCGCAAGTTCTTTTTGCGTTTGGGATGAATGTTCCTCCAATATTGCTTCCAATTCCTTGTCCTCGTACATTTTCGGCCTTCCACTTCGATCTTTGTCTTCCACGTCCAACTCACCGTTTTTAAACTTTTGAAACCTCTCACAACAACTTCTCTCACTCAAAGCAGCCTCACCATGTGCTTCTACAAGCAATCGATGCGCCTCAGCGGCAGATTTCTTGAAATTACAAAAGTAAATCAAAAGTTCCCGCAAATGACGCTTATTTGGAACAAAGCTAGATATTTTTGCACGAAAAAAATTATGTAAAGCTGATAGTCACTAATATTTTGAGGTTTTGTTTTTATCACGTGTTCAAACTCACGATATTACGTTTGACATCTGACACTTTCTACATAATTTTCTGGTAGGGCCACCTTTTGCCAAACGGCGGAAACTTATTTGTACACCTAATAATACTTAACTTAACTAGCTTAATATAGCTTAACCTAATTAATATTATAATAAGTTAAATATGTAATGTGAATTGGGGCATACAGGGATTGATGGTTAAGGAGGTAGGTTGGCGTGGGATATGGTCACTTAGTGGTCTCGGATGGGGTAACACTTTTCGGTTGTTCGTTAAAACGAAGTTGGAGAATAATTGTATATTACAGTATTTGAGCTGATTGGGTGCCAGCTCGGTGTTATGGTACACTGCCTCGTTGGAGTCATTAACCAATCTGTGGCGGTTCCGCCAAATGCCACTGCCTACTTACCCAACTACCCCCAAACTTCTTGTTCTGAAGCCCCTCAAATTCCATTGTTTCCCGCTAATGTAATTGCATTAGCACATGTAAAAGCTTTACACATTAAGGTTATCTAATGCATAACCTTAAAGCTCCTGTAAAAAGAATTTCTCCCACAAGGGCATTTTGCATGCATCAACGCATCGGCAAAATTTGCCTAAAAGAAGTCTTTATCGACCAAGCGTCATATTCCTTAAAGGTCAAACATCATTCCTGAAAAGAAACAATTCGGTTCACATATAATGTAACCACATAAACAGGGAATATTAACCTTGAGTCGGCCATTCCCAGCCTCACATGTGTACAGCAATATTCTTACATACACATTGGCTGGCGATTCCCTTGTCCAACGACCAAAGCAGCGTCGGACAGCTTGTTTGTCCAGCTGGAATAGACCCGACCACGATCCCTTGTCTAACGAACAAACAACCACCAATTTCGCGCCTTGCCACAAAAGAGTTACCCTGCATATACAAATGCAGACAAGGGATTCGTTTCTTCCACCGACCCAAGATACGATATACAATTTTCATTGTATAAAGTATCCCAATCCATTAGCACCTTTTTCTAATGGCTATGCGCCTATTTTCGCAAGGCCATCACTCATCCAAGACTTTTATGATGCCTTCGTCCCATCTTTACTTTTAGCACCATTTCCTCGATGCATTGCCGTCTATTTATTTAGCCGCAATGCACATCATACAATGATCTTCACGATCCCTTTGTCCTCACCGTCTTTCTGCTTCGTTGTCATGGCCTCGATGCATGAACAGACCAAGATCTATATGATCACACACGCACACCACACCGTGCCAGAGATCGCATTTCAATTGGTCACACCCAGTAAGGAAAGATAGCATTTCCTTGGTGGCCACACCCTAAAGAGAACATTTTCTCTTTCTCCGCCGAACCTCACCCTTAACCGAGGATTGAATACAGGTCGGAGTTCTTTCCTCGGTAAGTCGTATTTCAACCTTCAAGGGGTCGGGTCGCCCGCCATCCACCGTACCGGCACCGGTACGGTGAGTTCACGATAAGTCGAGAGTTGTAATACATCCACAGCCGGAGTAGGTCGGGTCGCAACCTCCCACCGTACCTCGTCCCGGTACGGTGGTACACAAAAAGTCGCGTTTCAACCACCAATTAAAAAGTCGAGCTTCATCCCCATTTTGAGTTTAGTCTCTGCGCGAGTGAAAAAGATTCGTCGTCATTGTTTAATCAGTGATCCCACATAATCCAACGTTAACCTTGTAAATTATAATTAGTACTAAGAAGAACAAAGGATTTAACACAATGTGAACGTGCCTCAAAACAATAAAGTGAACTAAGAAAATTAATAAGTTGTTTGTTGTTTCTCTTAATCCACTCGTGACATTCGGTTAACGAACAAATTCCATCAGGATCTGCTATACGAAAGTGTACGTGTTTACAACTGCAGAGTTACTTTGTGAGCTGTTTCAGGTGTCATCGTTCGGTGTGATATGGTCGTTTGCTGCTGCGATAAAAGGTGGAACAATCAGTGGTTCACGGAGTGAACAATTTGTGGGGATGTGGTAGAATCCAGCGCCCGTGCTGGCGCACCGACTTCGCCCCCCACAAATATGCCAGAGGTGAAGAGAGTTCTGGTGTGGAGACAATTCAGGTCGTGAGCCCTGTTATCTAGAAGAGTTGGTAGTAGTGAAGTTTTTATGGGGTTGGGATTATTGGGAGGTTTTCAATAAATTTGATAAAAAGTTCTAGGAAGCGTCTATCGAAACGATCAATATCAGCCTGTGTCTGTGGAGTTACAAGGAGACTATAAGGTGGGCCATACATCTTTGAACATTTGAAACATAAATAGAAATAAAACTACAAATGTTATTTTTTTTTATCATTTATTTAACGTCATCATCATCATCGGCACTACAACCGGGGTCCGGTCTTGGCCTTATTTAACAAGTAAGAGGCTTGTTAAATTTTCCATAATAATTTGTTTTTCCGGGCAAGGTTAAAAGCCTTGCGCCAGATTTATTTAACGTAATAACCGTTTATTGAAATTAATTTTGTTTAAATGACATCGTCGCGATGTGCCCCGCCTCGTCGTTGGCACTCCTGCAATCGACTACGCAAACTTTGGAAAACTCGCTGCTACATGCTGCGAGGTATCGCGGCTATCTCCTCCTGGATGTTTTCTTGAACGTGGCCACTCTGATTGATGAATATTCGTTGTCGATCCCATTTGCTCGAACTTCCTGGCTTTGATTAAATTAACACATGGACACTCACTTACACGGCGTAATCCGTATTCAATTCTAAATAGGCCTCGTAGAGTAATGTAGGAATCGTTGTTTTTGTAAAATTGTTTTACGCAAAAAGCACGCTGTTGTCCCGTGAAGCACTTCATCATCACTAAAATTGCATGAAGCGACGCACAATTCCCCGCTACTCGCGCGCTCCTCCCTCGAATGGTTTTTACGAAATCAAGTGTTGCCATTTGCAAAAAATATATGGCCCACCCTATAGGAAAATAAAAATAAATTTTAAGAAAAAATATCTTGTATCTTTGTTAGGTCGGAAACTTTTCAGTCCGTCCATGTATTGTGAAAGAACGGTACATTACGTTTTATTCAAAGTATTGTCCATTACTGGACACTACTTTTTGCCATCTTTCTGGCGGCATCCAGATACCACGTCGGAAGAATTCTTCATCTTTTGAGGATGTCGACGAATCGACCCATTTTTTAGTATCTTCATAGGTCGTAAAGTGCTGCTCGGGTAGACCATGTGCCATGGATCAAAATAAGCGATAATGAGAAGGGACAAGGTCTGGTGAATACGGCGGATGGGGTATGACTTCCCAATGATGTGTTTCCAAATAGTTTTTCACCGGCACCGCAACATGCCAACAAGCATTATCATGCAGAAGAATAATTTCGTCGTGTCTGGAGTAGTAATGGGCGCGTTTTTCATTGAGCGCTCGGCTCAATCTCATTAATTGTGTTCGGTAGAGAACTCCAGTGATGGTTTCACTCGGTTTCAGCGATTCATAATACACGACACCAATTTAATCCCACCAAATACACAGCATGAGTTTTTTTCCCATGAATATTGGGTTTTGTGTCTATGTTGAAGCATGGCCAGGTGGTCCCCATGATTTTCTCTTCTTTGAGTTATCATAGTGGATCCACTTTACATCCCCAGTGACTATACGATGCAAAAAAACTTTTTTTTTGCCTGGCAACATTTTACTGATGCAAAGTCGGCATTCTACGTCTCTCGGCTTCAGTTCGTATGGAATCCAATTTCCTTGTTTTTAAATCATCGCTAACGGTTTGACACGTTGTGAAATTGCTTGTTGAGTTACATCTAATGTACGCGCAAGTTCTTTTTGCGTTTGGGATGAATGTTCCTCCAATATTGCTTCCAATTCCTTGTCCTCGTACATTTTCGGCCTTCCACTTCGATCTTTGTCTTCCACGTCCAACTCACCGTTTTTAAACTTTTGAAACCACTCACAACAACTTCTCTCACTCAAAGCAGCCTCACCATGTGCTTCTACAAGCAATCGATGCGCCTCAGCGGCAGATTTCTTGAAATTACAAAAGTAAATCAAAAGTTCCCGCAAATGACGCTTATTTGGAACAAAGCTAGATATTTTTGCACGAAAAAAATTATGTAAAGCTGATAGTCACTAATATTTTGAGGTTTTGTTTTTATCACGTGTTCAAACTCACGATATTACGTTTGACATCTGACACTTTCTACATAATTTTCTGGTAGGGCCACCTTTTGCCAAACGGCGGAAACTTATTTGTACACCTAATAATACTTAACTTAACTAGCTTAATATAGCTTAACCTAATTAATATTATAATAAGTTAAATATGTAATGTGAATTGGGGCATACAGGGATTGATGGTTAAGGAGGTAGGTTGGCGTGGGATATGGTCACTTAGTGGTCTCGGATGGGGTAACACTTTTCGGTTGTTCGTTAAAACGAATGTTGGAGAATAATTGTATATTACAGTATTTGAGCTGATTGGGTGCCAGCTCGGTGTTATGGTACACTGCCTCGTTGGAGTCATTAACCAATCTGTGGCGGTTCCGCCAAATGCCACTGCCTACTTACCCAACTACCCCCAAACTTCTTGTTCTGAAGCCCCTCAAATTCCATTGTTTCCCGCTAATGTAATTGCATTAGCACATGTAAAAGCTTTACACATTAAGGTTATCTAATGCATAACCTTAAAGCTCCTGTAAAAAGAATTTCTCCCACAAGGGCATTTTGCATGCATCAACGCATCGGCAAAATTTGCCTAAAAGAAGTCTTTATCGACCAAGCGTCATATTCCTTAAAGGTCAAACATCATTCCTGAAAAGAAACAATTCGGTTCACATATAATGTAACCACATAAACAGGGAATATTAACCTTGAGTCGGCCATTCCCAGCCTCACATGTGTACAGCAATATTCTTACATACACATTGGCTGGCGATTCCCTTGTCCAACGACCAAAGCAGCGTCGGACAGCTTGTTTGTCCAGCTGGAATAGACCCGACCACGATCCCTTGTCTAACGAACAAACAACCACCAATTTCGCGCCTTGCCACAAAAGCGTTACCCTGCATATACAAATGCAGACAAGGGATTCGTTTCTTCCACCGACCCAAGATACGATATACAATTTTCATTGTATAAAGTATCCCAATCCATTAGCACCTTTTTCTAATGGCTATGCGCCTATTTTCGCAAGGCCATCACTCATCCAAGACTTTTATGATGCCTTCGTCCCATCTTTACTTTTAGCACCATTTCCTCGATGCATTGCCGTCTATTTATTTAGCCGCAATGCACATCATAAACAATGATCTTCACGATCCCTTTGTCCTCACCGTCTTTCTGCTTCGTTGTTATGGCCTCGATGCATGACCAGACCAAGATCTATATGATCACACACGCACACCACACCGTGCCAGAGATCGCATTTCAATCGGTCACACCCAGTAAGGAAAGATAGCATTTCCTTGGTGGCCACACCCTAAAGAGAACATTTTCTCTTTCTCCGCCGAACCTCACCCTTAACCGAGGATTGAATACAAGTCGGAGTTCTTTCCTCGGTATGTCGTATTTCAACCTTCAAGGGGTCGGGTCGCCCGCCATCCACCGTACCGCCACCGGTACGGTGAGTTCACGATAAGTCGAGAGTTGTAATACATCCACAGCCGGAGTAGGTCGGGTCGCAACCCCCCACCGTACCTCGTGTCGGTATGGTGGTACACAAAAAGTCGCGTTTCAACCACCAATTAAAAAGTCGAGCTTCATACCCCATTTTGAGTTTAGTTTCTGCGCGAGTGAAAAAGATTCGTCGTCATTGTTTAATCAGTGATCCCACATAATCCAACGTTAACCTTGTAAATTATAATTAGTACTAAGAAGAACAAAGGATTTAACACAATGTGAACGTGCCTCAAAACAATAAAGTGAACTAAGAAAATAAATTAGTTGTTTGTTGTTTCTCTTAATCCACTCGTGACGTTCGGTTAACGAACAAATTCCATCAGGATCTGCTATACGAAAGTGTACGTGTTTACAACTGCAGAGTTACTTTGTGAGCTGTTTCAGATGTTATCGTTCGGTGTGAACAATTAACTTGGTGCTCGTTTGCTGCTGCGATAAAAGGTGGAACAATCAGTGGTTCACGGTATGAACAATTTGTGGGGACGTGGTAGAACCCAGCGCCCGTGCTGGCGCACCGACTTCGCCCCCCACAAATCTGCCAGAGGTGAAGAGAGTTCTGGTGTGGAGACAATTCAGGTAGTGAGCCCTGTTATCTAGAAGAGTTGGTAGTAGTGAAGTTATTATGGGGTTGGGATTATTGGGAGGTTTTCAATAAATTTGATAGAGAGTTCTAGGAAGCGTCTATTGAAACGATCAATATCAGCGCCATTGTATAGCAACCTATTATAATATTTGTAAGAGTTGGGTTGTCCGTTGAGGCCAGTAACCAGCCTGAATCATTTCCTTTCGAAAGTGTGTAGCTTTTCCATTCGGGTGGGTGTTATATGATACATTGGCGGTTTTTTAATTGATTGTGTTCCGCCGAACACTGTCTAGAAATAAAAGTCGCTTATTGTTTTGCCTTTACTGATTTTTATTCTTATTTCTATTTTTTTTCACAACCTTTTTTTTGAACCTCACACCGACACACCCTCGTACTCGCGGATCTTCTCGTTGCGAATGTTATTACCGAACTGGCTTATAAAAAATAAAAAATTCACCCGGTTGTTCTTTCTTTCTCTTCAATCCACCTTCCCTTGGTATCCGTTCTTTTCCAAGGGATTTCTCTTTTCCAGGAGATCGCACCCTAACTTGTTCTACGATTTCACTTTGTTCGTAGAGATACTGTGTGGATCCACCCACACACACAGACGCGAACGTTGCTGTCCATTTGGCTGGAGATATGGCGAGGATCGTTAGGCTTTTCACATATCTGCGGTATCTCTTTGTGTAATTTATCCGCATCTGGTTTATGGCCTTGGTGGTTTCCTCGGCCGCGATATTGTTTTACGGTTGGTCGCTCCTTGTAGGAACAGTTTCGGTTCGTTTATTGTTTACCTTCTATTTCCACAATAGTCCTTTCGATAAGGGAAAACTAAATTGCGGTTGGATCAAAAGAAGATCATAAATATTGTTTATTTCTTGGCCATATTTTTGCCACATGGGATTTTTGATGGCTGTCGGCGTCTGACGCTGTCGCACCGGGCCAATTGTGTTTATCCAGCTAATGGGTCGTCAAACAACTTCGTTTTTTTGTGTAGTGTTGTTCGATAACCGTGCAGGATACAGATGGTGTGTTGTGAGCGAAAGCCAAACTGGGAATTTGGGTTAATAGCGTTGTCATTAGCAAATAAAAGGAGATTTCGATATATCTTACATTCCAGTATCTTGCTTAATGTGTTTAATACGACACCGGACGATAATTGTTGGGGTTGTTGGAAGAACTGGACTTATTGATAGGGACTATAACCCCTGGGTTTCCAGCTGTCTGGGTTATGTGAAGCGTTAATTATGTGGTTGAGAAGAATGAGAATAGGGACTAGATTTGACGGGAGAAGTTTTTTGAAAAGAAGGTTTGGAATTCCATCTAAGCCTGTCGACTTTTTGTTGTTGCGTGATGTTATCATCATCATCATCATCGGCGCTACAACCGGGATCCGGTCTTGGCCTTATTTAGCAAGTCTCGAGGCTTGTTAAATTTTCCATAATAATTTATTTTTATGGGCAAGATTATTAGCCTGGGTGTGATGTTATAAATTCTGATAATTCGCCTGCTGTTAGGAATGACGTATTAACCAGACGTGACGCTTTGTGTGTTTCGTTGAATTCCGTGGTGAAAGGAGTGAAGTATCGGATCATTCTGAGTGAGATGTAGTCATTTACAGTAACTTGAAAATTAGAGACTGAGAGGGAGTCGTTTTGTTGATGGATTTTATAAGAGTGATTAGCTATGTCAATATCTGATTCGACTGGGTGATTGTTAGTGGGGTTGATAATATAATCGATTCGGGGTTTGTATTTTCGACCCCTTAGACGGTTGATGTTTTGAATAAATCACGATTGGCTTTTATATTGTTAAGTATAGACGTGTAAGCCTAGTCGGCAAATTGTTTTAGTTGTCCATTTATCAGGGTAGTCAAGAGTTGGATTCGATTTTTAATAAAAAGGGGAGTAACTGTTATGTAGTTTTCGTCTAAGCTTGTGTTTTTTACGCTAACAGTTTTGTAAGGATGTTGGGTAAAGGTTTTCCTAAGTGATTATAAGGGGTGGTCGAGGGTGTGTGTCTGAAGAGGGCATTTTCTTAGTATTTGCTCTATTCTCAAGGCTGCTTGATCAATTTCAGCAGGGAATAGGCTTGAAGACTGTAGCAAAGTATAGTCTGTAAAATTGGCAGCAATGCTCCTTTGAATTTTCTCTATTTGTCCTGGAGATATTCGGGATCGGATTGAATGAGTAGCGTGGTACGAGGGCAGGAATTTGGACAGTGGTCTGGACGGACCCATGATCGGATGGGAATTCGAAGGGCACTGTAAGGGGGTTAGCTGAGTAGATGTCTACGGATTTTAGGAAAAAATCGATTGTTGATTTAGTTGAATTGGAGATACCTGATGGCTGCAATGGACAGTCCGCGTAAATATATGGATGGAGTGGAAGGAGTGCTAGAAGTTGGCAACCGTATTGATTGCACTTAGTGTCGTTAAATGAAGTATGCCAAGCATTCCAGTCTCCTTATTATGAAGATATAGACTGTTGGGTTATTCCAGACATGTCGGAATTAGGTAAGTTTGGTACCCGAGAAGGGTTAATGTATACGGACGACAGCACAAGCACTTTGTTGTTTCTGCAAAAGATTATAACTGCCGTGTAATAATCATTATTTATATTGGTGAACCTAATTTCGGAAAATTTAAAATTATTCTGTATTAGAATTCCAGTACCTCCACGAGGTCCAGTGGTTCGTGGATTAGAAACAAGTGTATAATTAGGGATAGATAATCGGTAGTTTGGTTTAGCCCACGTTTTCGAGAAGAGGAGGATATCTGGAGAAAACTTGTCAACGAATAACCAAAGGTGTTTGTGGGGGGGCGAAGTCGTGGTGCTGGCGTACGGCACGGGGTTCTACTCCGTCCCCACAACTTCCACTAAATGTTCCACAGTACACTGTCCAGCGAAAGAAAAAAAACGAGTTCATCGTCACAGCACACCGTCCACCAGAAGTAAATCAAAGGCACTGTTTTGGTGTATTGTATCGAATGTTTTTATTCTTGGTTGGAATCAAAACGCACGGCTTAATAAATTGTCTTAATCGTTTATTGTTAATGTTTAACCTTTTTTACGTTATACACTATTGTATTCGGAGCGGGGTCACAAGAAAAATGTCTTTCAATCGAATATATTTGCTATTTACCGAATCTGACTCAATTTACAAATTTACACAACACCAAAATCACACCTTCGGTATATACGCATCTATGCAGCGCTACGGAGAGCGTGAGGTGAACCGATCGGTTCGGTGGTAGCAATAAGACTCCCCGAGGATTGAATTTTAACTTGTCTTCAATCCTCAGTTAAGGGTGAGATATAGAGGGGAAAGAGACAATTTTCTCTTTGGGGTGTGGCCACCAAGGAAATGTCATCTTTCCTTACTGCCAGTGACCAATTGAAAGGCGATCTCTGGCACGCAGTGGTGTGTGTGTGTGTGATCGTACACATCACCGTGCTTATCGATGCATTTCAGCAAAGGATAAACGAAACCTACAACGAGGGAAAAAGAACAAAGGGATCGTGAAGATCTTTGTTTATGATGTGCATTGTGGCTAAATAAATAGACGGCAATGCATCGAGGAAATGGTGCTAAAAGGAAAGATGGGACGAAGGCATCATAAAAGTCTTGGATGAGTGATGGCCTTGCGTAAATAGACGCATAACCATTAGAAAAAGGTGCTAATGGATTGGGATACTTTATATAATGAAAATTGAATATCGTATCTTGGGTCGGTGGACGAAACATATCCCTTGTCTGCATTTGTAAATGCAGGGTAATTCGTTTGTGGCAAAGCACGAAATTGGTGATTGCTTATTAGTAGGAAAACAAATCATGGGTTGGATGTTAGGCATGTTTACATGCGAAGGAATTCGGTTTATGGCTCTTGACGCTAGATGCGCGTATTTGCTTTTGTCCCTTGGACAAAGGGTCTGCCAGATATGTGCATGCGGGAAGATTATGGTCCACATGAGGGACAAAATTGCTTGGCAAACAATGCTGCCGGAATAATATTCCTACTTATGATACATGTATGCAGACGAATTATTTTCCAGCGAATTCTAAAGATGCATTGGATTATGAATGCTAAGAATTCTTTGTTGGGAACATTTTTGCCGATGTGTTGATGCATGGAAATATGCCCTTGTAGGTGAAATTCTTTTCAGGAATTTCTAGGTAAAGCATTGGGAGCATTGATTGTCCTTGGACAGGGAAATGGTTTTAGGTGCTAATGCAATTGAATTAGCGGAAAACAGTAGAGTTTGAGGAGCTTCGGTAATTAAAGCTTGGGGGTAATTGGGAAGTAGACAGTGGCGTTTGGCGAAACCGCCACATGTTGTCTGAATATTCGAATATACAGACTCTGCATTGAGGGAAGCCATTGACTTTTTTTTATGTATTTTGTATGGCGTTGTATAGAGTTGATGAAAACGAAGTTATTTTGGACCAAATTTTATCATTTCGAGTTCTTTCTTTATTGTAGAATTCCGCGTATTTATCTTTGAAAATCTGACGCGGGTGCTTTTCACAGTCAACTTTTGAGGTCAACTAAACATTAGCAAGGGAGTGTTGCAGGGACGGAACAAATGTTAAGCTGTCGGAGGATGCATTAAAACACCCAGCCATGTTTTTAATTTTTTCTGGATCATTAAAGAAATATTTGCCTTGTCGGTATCATGATAAAACACATCTTTGCTGCTTTTTAGCTCTGACCTCTTTTATACAACTGCTTTATTGCTATCTGCAAAGATTCAAATCAATCGTTTGGCCTGGCGGTAATAGTTCAAATGAACGTTACCCTTGTAGTCGTTTAACCTTATTTCGACTGAAACTGGTTTTGTACGACGTCAGGTACGTGATCCACCCTACATAAATGTTGTAGCTTAAACCAGCTAGCTTGCCGAACAATTGTTTTTTGCATATTAACATACATCTATTGCGTTTCTACTACATCTATTTAGTTTAGTTTAGTGGGGTTACCACCCCATTTATTGTTTTAATACAAGCAATACGAGTACTTGCAAACTAATGAGTGTATAATCTAACTTAACTAAACTTAGTCTAAGTTTAACCCGTTGCCTTACGATTTAATTTTAAAGAAATGCTCGTGTGCATATTATTTAACCAGTTAACTGCTTTGGAGTATGTTTGATATGAAATTAGGTTGCAATGAAATGACTTGTAATTTTTATTTCCTTATTTATTTCATGTACATTTATTCATTTCTTTATATTAAATCAAATAGGAACCAAAGACATCAAACATAAATTTCTTACTTTAATTTGTTGTGTTATACGATTATTCCTTTTTAGTTTGGTATTACCTTCCCTTTATCCAGAATATGTAAGCCACTACTGTACAAGACCATGATCTTACCAGTACTCATGTATGGATCCGAGGCCTGGGTGCTCAATAAAACAGTCTGAACTCTTAGCGCAAGGCTAATAACCTTGCCGTAAAAATAAATTATTATGGAAAATGTAACAAGCCTCGAAACTTGCTAAATAGGCCAAGACCGGTTCCCGGTTATGGTGCCGATGATGATGATGAACTCTTAGCTGCGTTCGAGAGGAAGGTCTTAACGAGAATTGTTGGCCCTGTATGTGAGGGAGCACGATTCCGGAGACGCTACAACCATGAGTTTAACGCGATCTACCTTGAAGCTAATATTGTAAGAAAAATGGGCTGGATACCTAGCTCGAATGAGCGAAAGTCCGCCCGGAAAGTCCTTTGTGGCAGGATGTATGGAAAGAGACAGCGCGGGAGACCTTGTCTGCGATGGAGGGATGGCGTAGACCAGGACGCCCAGAGCATGGGAGTGCCAAACTGGATGACATTGGCTCGAAATCGGGACCGGTGGAGAGATTTGTTAAATAAGGCCAAGACCGGATCCCGGTTGTAGTGCCGATGATGATGATGATGATTACTTTCCCTGAAGCCGGCAGCTCCATACTGGCTGCTTCAGGTTGTAAGTGGCCTTTTGTTTCTTTGTCGTGTATCCTACCGGCTGAAGTGGGAAGATCCATCCTTATTGCAGCTGTGCGGGTCTGGGGAAGTTTGTATCTGATATTTTTTGAAGGGCAATCGCGGTACTGATTGGACTTGTCGCGATGCCCACGAGTACCCGCAATGTTTTAGTCACCGAAGCCGATTTGATTTTAGTTAGAAAAAAAAAACAACGAAGTACCTTTTTAATTCATTTATTCTTTCCTTTTGTTGGACAGAGGTTCGATCTTTGGAAATTAACTAATCTTATAGTTGGCCATAGTCTCGGCCTCTGGAGACTGACTGATAAGGCCACACACTCAATTCCAAGTTTTTATATGTTGCACACACACTTTCTAATGAAGAACTTCCAGAATGAACTGTGTAAATGGAAAGTCCGTACACGATTGGCTGCTGATCATGAATCCAAAATGTGCCGCCTTTTTATACCCTGTATCTACAGTGATTTGCTAAAAGGTATACAAAAATTCCAAGAAGCACAAACAAGGTTTTGTGTGTGGTTCAATTGGAATGAGGTTCCAGGAAGGATATGGGAATTTGTTTGAACAGATTCCCGAAAGGTAAAATCATGAAATGCGCTTGAAAATAAGTATTTCATGATGTTGGGATTATTGGTGATTGAATCAATGTGCGACAAACGAACATTTGGTTCAATTTGTCGTGTATATGATTCCATTGGGGATATTGGCTAGGGTTATGTATAGGGGTAGGATGTTAAGGTCTGCTTGGTAAGTTTTTTTTTTATAATAATGGGTGATTGGCTGAAAGTAGTGATTTAGGATCACTACAGTTGTTACTGAATGGAACTCAGCAAAACATTTTACAATTCATTGGCAACTTCATAAGCTTTACACCAATATTGGGATTCTTTCTAATGTTTTTTTTTGTTTTATATCCGCATTTATTTAACAAATTAATTACATATTTTACTTAAGACTAAATGTTAACTTCTATTTTACAAATATCATTCTTACATTAACTTACTGGCTCTTCGCAAGCACTCTAATTTTATCCATTATTATTTTTCTTATCCCTTTCGGCGTACAATAACTGTTTTTATAACATGTCACAATAATTGATATGTTTTCTTTTTTAAATGTATTCTATTTTTTTCTACATCATGTATTATTTATAATTTATTATTTTTTAATTTTTTTAAATTAATATCATATATAGGGGGCTGACACGCAAAAAATAAAATAATGAAACAAAACGGACAAACATAAACAAGGAATACAAATAAAAATAAAAAAATAAAAAATTAAAAAATTAAAATTAAAATTAAATTAAAAACGAAAATAAAAAAAATAAAAATAATTGGGAATTGGGGATAGGGGGAAGGAAAGCGGTGCGTCTGAGAGGCATACTATGTTTGGGGACGTGTAGTCCTTTCTTCATCACTGATCCACCACCAGTTGGGATGGGATCGATCTTTTATTGATTTATCTCTTTCACCGATCACCATACTAAAACGCAGGCGCTCTGGAAAATTAGAGATATCGTTATCGTGGAGAATTCGTTTATCCTTGGCACCACGGAAAGCGTGGTAAATAATAGAGACTCCGCGTTTGTCTTGGATAAGTCCTTTTTTATCCAAGAAAGGGAACGCTTCTGGGGGAATGAACCCATTCTGGAAAGTACTCTCCATATACATATCATTGGGATAGAATGCTCCCGGAATGAGATCATTTTCACTGCATATTGCCCTTGTTGTGTGACCACGCATAATCTTGATAATGAAGTTATCTGTTCTGTTTAGTCCTGATTTGTCATAGAGGACTTTATTGGGATAGTATTTCTTATACTGCGACTCTGTGGTTCTATACATTCCGAGGCAGGAACGCAAACACTGCCTCTCGAACACCCAAAACTTCTCCATGTAAAATGGGGATATGTTATATCATACCGGGCAGCCATACACCAATATTGGTCGGATGAATGCTGAGTATGAAATTATTTTCACCTTGGGATCCAGCAGACTACTACGGAAGAGTCTTCGTGTCATTGTATTTGCGTTTTTAGCTGCTGTATGCTTATCAAAGTAAAGATACTGATCAAACCAGATTCCAAGGTATCTGACTACAGTTTTTACTGGTAGAGAAAGATTATTACTTCCTGCAATGGAAAATGTTTTCCAATTCCGTTTTGTGTCACTTGATGCACTGGACAGCGGCGTTCTGAAAAGGATAGTCTCTGTTTTCTGGAAATTTATTTTTAATTTCCAGTCGTCGCAAAAACGATTGATTTTGATGAAATCATCTTACAGAAGTCTGTTGATGACATCAATCTTTTCTCCAGATCTATACACCACAATGTCATCGGCATACGCAATTGCATGGTTGAGGGAACCCACTAGACCCCTAGTGTAAATGTTAAATAAAATGGGAGAATTCACTGCTCCCTGTTGTATACCGTTTTTGATGTGGAAAGTCTTGTTAGAGATTATATCTCCACATTTCACTACAAATTGTTTACCCATTATCATACCTAGATTTGATAACTTATATACCATCCCTTCTAGCCATACGGTGTCGAAAGCCTTTTCAAAGTCAACCAAACAAGCCCCTGTGCATTGTCGCTTCGCCTTATTCCACTGTATGTCGGAAACAAGTTTTGTCGCAGCATGAACTGTGTCATGTTGCGATCGGAAACCAAACTGATTGTTTGGAATAATGCCATTTTCCTCACACCAGTTAGTCAATGCTTTATTTATAATTTTCTCGAATATCTTGCTGATGTTCGGAAGCAAACTAATCGAGCGAAGATTGGCTGGATTGCTCCTGTCCTTGTCCTTTTTGGGGATGGGATGGACTACTGCAAATGTCCATTGGGTTGGATAATATTCACTACTTCCAGGGGTAAATACTTTAGAACAATGTTTGGGATACTATCTATTCCAGATAGATCTATTCCAGTCCGTCAGTTCATCCTTGTGTACAAATATACTAGTGTTTAGATCTCTAAGCGAGGAATCCGCTCTATTATTTTCACTAAAGATAGTGAAACTTCGACTTAAGAGACGCCAATTGATAAGTTCATTGCGTAGCGAAATATGTTTTTGAAGAGCCCTATTTTCCAGGTCAAGGTTAGAATGAGCCGATTCGTTCACTGCTTCGAAACAAGCGCCAATTGAGTTGGCCTTTTTTTGCGGATCCTCGACTATTATGAACTCTACGGTAGAGTTGATGTGTTCCGGGTTAAGTCCTGCGTTCAGCAGAGTTTGACAATTCTCGGGAGTCCGCGCAACTCACAGACATGGGATGTCATTATAATCTTTCCTTCGAACGACTTTATTTGAGGGAACATATTCGATCCACTAGCTTTAATGGATTGAATTCTCTTGTTCCAGTCTTCATTAATTACTGATCTATAGTTGTCACGGATCAGTTTTTGAAGATTTTTAATTAATGACTTAATTGTTTTTATTTCCTGGCTATTTGGATCGCTGAATTGTCTGTAGAGCAGTTTTAACTTAGAGAGCAGAATACTCTTTTGCCTATACAGCTCGTCGATCGTTGCGTTTCTGTGCCGGTTTGTATGGCTCTCCATGTGAGACACTTTTGGGATAGAACGATTCATTGTATTAGTAACAATGTTGTTCATCGTCGAAAGATAATGATCAATTTCGTCATTATGAAGATTTCTGTCAGTTGGTGGATCTATGCCATTGGAGCGTAATTCTTTTTTTATTATCCGATCAAAGCGCGACCAGTATGCTTTTCCGAAATTAAGAGAATGTATCTGTTTGTACTGCTCAAGTAGTGAATGTTCGTTTGGGACATGTATTACAGCACCAAGTCCGTAATGATCGCTATCGTACTCGATTGTACAAAGACAGTTTCGAGTAGTTAGATCCGTATCTAATAATTGTATTCGCTCGTCCAGCAACAGTAAATCCAAGAAGGAACTTCCTCTTGGATATGCCGGTGTTACCCCAAGCACTGTGCTTTGAATTGAGATCTCCCGCCATAAGGAAATAATTATTTTCCGAGTCTAACTTGTGACTTCAAAAAAGGGTATCAAGTTCATTGATAAACTGTAGACGCTGTGGAGATTCGGGAGCATAAGCAGAGATCACATATAGATGCCTTTGACTTTTCAAAGAAATATCTATAACGCAGGATTCTAGTACCTGGAACTTGTATACATCTCTACTGTAGACGACTTTGTGTTGTAGACCATTTTTAACTAAGACAGCGACCCCGTCCCCCTGAGTGGAATTTGGACGATCTCGTCTAATTACTTTATATTTGGGTAGCCCAATTTGTGCCTTTGATTTAGCTTAGTTTCGCTAGCCAAAAGCACATCTGGGCGTTCAGCTTCCAGCAGATTCCTGAGATTATCCCTTCCCTTGCGGATTAGTGAATTAACTTTTAATTAATTAACACAGCAATAATTTTTAGGGTTATTTTAGTCGCAGTGAACGTTATGATTAGAGTGTGGGTTCGTTTGGAAACAGGGTCGAATGGATAATGTCAGTTCGAGTCACTTGTTCCGTCAGTTTTTTTCGATCATTTCGAATTTTTTATCAAACGCAGCAAACTGTCCTTGTATGGACAGTAATATTGCCGTTATATCAGTTTGTGCCTCTGGAGCAGGCGTTTTAATTATATTACGTGATTGTTCTAAGATTAGTGCATTTTTTACTCCACCTGTCATATGAGCGTATGACACACTTGGTGCCACGAAATTCTTGTAAGAGCGAGTTTTCATCCTTTCCTCTTCTTCAACTTGCTTCTTTTTGGCTTCCAACTTTGATTTTAGTTGTTGGTACTTAGGGCAACCTCTAAAGTTAGCAGGATGACCTGAGTTGTTACAGAGGACACAGGATAGTTTACTTCTATCCGGGAGCTATTCTTGCCCAATGGACATTCTCCAATGATATGTTTGTTTAGGCATTTGACGCATCTGAAATGCATATTGCAATTCGCTGCCACATGGCCGAAGCGTTGACAGCGCATACACAGCAATACACGCACTTCTTTATTCTCTCACAACTTATTGTTTGGTGATTAATGTATTTAATATATCTAAGTCCATCAATTTTACTATGGGGGCTTAGCGACACAATGAAGAAGCAACTTACGGTTGTGATTTCTACATTTTTCTGTAGAAAATTGTTTCACACCTGTAAATTTCAAGGTATCGTTTTCGAAGCTTTTTAGTTCTTCGAGCACCTCTTCGGGAGTAAAGGAAGGATCAACACCTTTGAGGAGCATGGAGACGGTTTTCTCCGATTTAAGGGTGTACGTGTAGTACTCGCTTTTCGATTTCCCCAATGCCGATTTAATTTTGTTATACCCTTCTAAATCATCGCATGTTAAACTTATCTTAAAATTATATATCCATTTTGGTTTAAAAGTTTTGCATGTCAACTCATTTTATGAGATCCTTTGTCGCCATGTAGCTGATGTAGATAGGAGGTACTTTCTCCCTTTTTTTGACTGGCACCTGCTGAGATGTTTTCTGCCGAGATCTTTCCTGCTGTTGGTGTGGTTCCTGCTGTTGTTGTTGATGTGATTCCTGCGGTTGAGTTACCCTATCTTATCGTGTTTTCTTTGTCTTCGTGTGTTGCTGTTGTCTTTGTTCTTGCTGTTGTTGTACCATATTCGTTTTTCGCTCGTTCTGGCTCAGGTTGTTTTTTAGTTTAACAACTTCCTCTATTTGTTTGTCCAGTTGTTGTTTTTTAAGACTAATGAGTACGGGGCACTTTGGCGGATTGGAGGTTGTTTAACTTTGGCGAATGAACCTGTCTATAATTGGTGCAGTGTTCCGCCGAACACTGTTCGCAAGAAGAAGAGAGTCGCCAACGGCACGCCACAGCACACTAAATGAAACATGGAGCACTTGCTTTAAACTTTATTTATTGTTTTCTTTTTGTTTGTAGTCAATTACACGTATTAACAAAGGTACGTTTTCGATTGATGTTCTGTTGAACTATTCGCGTTTACAATTTTTGCACACTAAATTAAAGCTCAATCGACACGAAACTAACACCTTCTCGCAACGCGTGTACTTGCTAGCGTCTTCTTTATTACCGCGTCTTGTCGACCTCCTCGATGGAGTTCTCTATCGTTCTCCTCTCTGGATGGACATTCGAACTATCCTTCTCGTTCCGGTGACGATCGAAAAGGTACTTGTCGTCTCGTTGACGATCGAAATCTGACTAACCATCTCAACCCCAAAAATATCCTGCTACAGATCGTATCTATATCTGCACAGAGAAATTTCCTATTCGCTCTGCTAACAGAATTTCCGAATCTCTGTTAGCAGCATGTTATTAAGTCCCAGAGGTGATTTATCATTCCTGAAAGAAGAAACTCGCTCATCATCGAACATCATTATCACCACCCGTGGTGGTGGTCGAAATTCAGTTCGACGGTTGTCGATTGTGTGCCGCGTTATTTACATAACACATCTGGCGCGAAGGCCGAAAGATATCCTGCAATTTGAATGGACGTATGGTTCATGGGTTTTGTTTGACTTTTGTCAATACACCCGAAATCCATTAGATCTTTCTAATGGGTGTGAAATACAAAAAAGGCACCATGGGATAGGAGTAGTTCCTTCGTAGGTTTTAAACCTCATACATTTTTTTCGAATTATCTCGTTGAGATAATTACGGTTGCCGTTTCTTTTGTTTGTCGATAGATTTGGTGGTCTTTGAGGCACGTGCATCCGTTGGTCGGCTAATTTGCTGGCGATAACAAATCCTTGTAACGTCGTGTAGATGTTCAGGATTTCGGATTGTGCAGTGTTGGAGTGCGGCGCATTTCGATCTTTAGGGTAAGCTGAATGAATGCTTTTACCTTTGTTTCAGGTATGCCACCCTCGACTTGTTGCTTGATATTGAAAGCTTTGGGACGTTCAGTTCCTTGCTTCTTTTTATATCGGTTCGCATTTTGCAGCCTCCTATGACCTTTGTTACAGGTATTGTAATGACTATTGGCCGCGTGTCTGTGGGCACATGCGCTGCGTTATCAGGTAAGAACGTTCTTTGAAGGTAGGAACCTTACCTGCGCGGAATTGTGCGTTCGTAGAACGCTACAGCACCATGGGTGTTGTCTTCGTCGTCGCTGTTGACAATATCAGTATCCTTATTTTCATTTGTTCTAAGGCGTTTAGCCTTTAGATTTAGGTCCGTATTTTGCCTTTTCCGATTTACCATTTTGGCATCCATTTCTTTTACGTCCATATTATGGACCACGTGTTCTCACTTTTTTTTATTGTTTTTTTTTTTTGGATCTACGGCCGTATCATGGAAAGTATTCACACGTGAAGGACAAATAGATTGTGGCCTCGCACACACTCACAATGTTCACACACTCCCATCTAAACACCGTTAACGTGTTACTCACACACTTTTTGTATTAAACTGTGTTCTTCGTTTTGACTGTCACAACATGTGGCTTCGTTCTCTTTTATTTGATTATATTTATATATATTAACTTTGTTTTGACTGTTTTTATCACTGGAATTTATTTGCTTATAAATAGTCTTTATATTTCAGCCACTCGCGACTCATAAAAGCAATTTTTTTCATTTAACTCGATCGCCGAATTGAAAACACGTCTGCACTCGGTCACTGTGTATTGTTGATTGAGACACCACTCCCCGTCCATCTTATTTCTTGATATGCTGTTATGTCAGCCTTATATTCGGACAGGGCATCGACTCACTGCTGTGCAGCTCGAGCTTTGTGTAGTGATCGGACGTTCCATGAGAAAATTCTTAAGGGTACATTCTCATCAGTAAGGCCGAAAAATAGGCTATTTTCATGTTTTTTTTTTTTTTTTTGAGGAAAGTAATAAATCTAGACACGCGATTTTTCAGGTATATTTATTGTACTTTTAAGTAGCTTTTAAAAAATGTTCAATTAATTTCATGATAACCCCGAGGTAGGGGCACGATGCGCCGTAGACCGCTGCGAAATAAAGGACCTCGATGGCGACTGTCCTACAGGTCATAAGATTTATCTGAAACAAAAAATCGAAAAAGTTTACTTGTTTAGTATGAGTGTGGTTATGGCATGAACCACGAAAAGTGAAATCTATTCAAAAATAACAAAATGGCGACGTTTTGAAATTTATATGCGCTTTTAATGAGCTTTTTCGTTCTTTTTTTTGTTTATAAAAAAATCAATTTACAACGTATCGGCGTATTTAAAAAAAAGCATTAAGATTCGTTGAAAATTAACTCAGTTATCACAGTCGCCAGCTCGAAAAACGTTGTTTTCCAGAAAACTCGTTTAAAGTTTACTACCTGCTAAGCTACCTGCTTTGACTCAGTCGGCTCGGAGGCTCATAACTTTTTAACCGTTACGAATACGAAAAAAATTTTTGACCAAAATTTGACCCAACTGATGAGAATGTACCCTTAAATCGTTAGCCATTTTCGTTTCTGTGGTCGTCATCGTGTATCCGGTCCATATCCGAGGCTTCTTAAATGTTCCATAATAATTTGTTTTTACGGGCATGGTTATTTATCCTTGCCTTGGTTCACTATTTGGCGGGTGCCAAAATTGCTATCCAGGGGTGTCACGTGGAGACTGCATGTCAAGTTGGGTTGAACAGGGACAAGGATCGTCCTGGCCTTCGCCGGGTTGAAAGCAATCAGAGACCTTGTCCTGTGTGTTCGCTCCCATCCCCCCATGTAAAGCTGATACAAAGTCACTAATATTTTGAGGTTATGTTGTTATCACGTGTTCAAACTCATAATATTACGTTTGACATTTGACACTTTCTACATAATTTTCCGATGGGGTCCTCTTTTGCCAAACGGCGGAAACTTATTTGTACACCTAATACGAGGGTTGCCTTTTATGTTTCGGGATTTGGCAACCCTAGCGTTGCAATCCGGCAATTGACAGCTCTGTCGTAAAGTTGGATATTTTTGAAGTTATACGCACTCAGAACGTTTTGACATACGAGCGCTATTTGTGTTGTTTACAGTAACTTAAAAGATTCATCTCGGCCCAAAAATGGAATTAAATCGTCAACATTTTCGTGCGATTATTTTTTACAACTTTCGGCGTGGATTAACTCAGCAACAGTGCATGGATGAACTTAATTCAATTTTTGGCGATGAAGCTCCATCGAGGACCAGTGTTTATCGATGGTATGGTGAATTCAATCGTGGTCGTAGTTCACTCTAAGATGAATTTCGTGAAGGTCATCCAAAATCAGTTGTTCCGAAAACCATTGATGCTGTGCGCGAACTGATATTGGAAGATCGTCATGTGACCTATCGTGAGATTGAGACAACCTTAGGCGTTAGTGGGACCAGCATACATTCAATATTGCATAAACATTTGACTGTCAAAAAAATTTGTTCGCGTAGGATCCCACACAATTTGTCAATCGCCCAAAAAAAGGCTCGTGTCAATTGGTCGAAAGAAATGCTCAAAAAATACGGTTGCGGTGCTTCAAAACACGTCTATGACATCGTGACAGGTGATGAATCGTGGATTTACGCGTATGAGCCCGAAAGTAAACAGCAGTCGACTGTCTGGGTGTTTCAAGATGAGCCAAATCCAACAAAAGTTGTTCGCGCACGAAGCACTTCCAAGCAAATGGTCGCGTTTTTTCGGAAAAACTGGACATGTCGCAACCGTACCACTAGAACAACGCAGAACGGTCAATTCTGAGTGGTACACAACCATTTGTTTGCCAGTTGCTTCCAAGAAATCAGAAAACCAACCGCCGAAGAGGGATCACTCTTCACCACGACAATGCGTGCTCTCACACATCGGCTGCGACAACTGCATTTTTGAGCACCCAAAACATCGATTTGATGGGTCATCCGCTGTATAGTCCTGACTTGGCACCGAATGACTTCTTTTTATTCCCGTACGTAAAAAACAAACTGAGAGGTCAACGTTTTTCGACACCTGAAGAAGCGGTTGCTGCATTCAGAATGCATGTGTTGCAGATACCTCAATCAGAGTGGCAAAAGTGCTTCGACAATTGGTTCAAACGTATGCAAAAGTGTATAGATCTTCATGGGGAATATTTTGAAGAACAATAAAGTGATTTTCGATGATCAATATTTGTTTTTGTTCTCTAATCCCGAAATATAAAAGGCAACCCTCGTATATATACGCCGAAATTAATTAGTCAGTCGCTGGTTAACTTTCTGAAGACAGGAATTCCATGTGTACTTATTTTCTTCTTGGGTAATAGCTAATAAAACTATTGTTCGACATTTCCAGTTCCTGCACTGAGTAGTATAAACGATATGACCTTTGTTTTCAAATAAACATGCATTTAGTTTTTGGAAGTACTTCGTGATTGTTTTGCTTCTGTGAGTTTGTGTTTATTACTAAAAAAATCATCTGTTCATTGTTACTTTATATTTAGCTCATGGTAATACAACCAGGACTATCCTCCTAATGGTAAAGTCAACTTCCTTTGGAGTTTCTGGGGTAAGTTGAACTCAATGTTTCACTCAATACATCTAGATTATTGTTTATTTTGGGAATCAACAATAAGAATTATGCTAAAGTTTCTTCCCCTATCTTGGTACCAGTTTTCTTGCACGAAAAGTGCGTACAGACAGATGTTGAGGTACCCTTAAATGTCAAAGCACAATGCGGTCGAAAAAAAAAGGATAATGAAAAGAGAAGAGGCATGAATTGCTCTTGTATATCTGGTGATAGTAATGATGAGGAAATCCATAAGAAGGCATAACGTTCGACATTTGTGTTGTTCGGCTAAAGAACGATCGCATTGTGCAATTTTTTTAAGTGAACCGATGTGCATTTTCTGATTGACTGGTTTCGTGAAGGAATAGTTAAAATGTGGAATACATTCCTAGACTCAATTTACCAATGATCACTTAATATGTATAAAAGAAGGAGAAGCATAGTACGTTTATGTTTTTTATGATACATTTTCGTATGTCCTAATGATGGTATTAAAAGATTTACGTATAGATCCCCAATGAGGATCACTGGCCGGTTTTGTATTTTATCAAGCAGGTGTATTGTTTTAATTCTGCTGACCCAAATATGATTTCAGTTTAGAACGAATACATGCCTTATAATACATTGCGGCCAGATTGGAGAGCTTGTAGTGCTTGGTAACTTTACACTTTTCAGAGCTTTAAATATGTGATTGTTCCAATTAAGTGTCGAGTTAATTCGAGTTCCAAGAAATGGCAAATCATTGGCTTCGACGATGCAGGAATCATTATTCAATGACAATATAATTTGTGTTAGACAAGAGACAATACTGGGCTTTAATTTTTCCATTGTTTAATTGATTGAACATGTTTGAATGAGTACGATAACTCAAGGATTTGGAAGCATTTAATTTAATTTGGCTAGATAATCTCTATTGTTGTATCATGCTGAAGTCGGAATAAATAAATTGAGCATACTCTGCTCTTTGATAATGAGATTCAAGCAGCTTCGCGCAAATTCGAAAGAGTAGAATCTCAAGGTTTTGGATCCATTTAGTTCTTTGCCATCAGGTAATCCCCATTAATATTTGTTCTTGAGGTCGATATTACATGCTCACCTTAGCTGTTTGATAATGAGGTTCGATTAGGTTGAATGAGGACGAACCAGAGAAACTCAACGCGTTGTGATCGGCAAAGAAGTGGGTGGATTCTGACTTCTGAAGAAGAGGTGAATCAAATATAAACGAGATTTTACTTGTGAAATGTTTAATAATGTCTTGGCTGTACAAATAAGTTTTGAGGTTTTTTAGTAACTTTGCAGCTGTTACGGACCTCGCGTTCGTGTCCTCGCCCAACACCCACTAATTTCCGCAAATTTCCCCTCTCTACCTGTAAAGGAAAGAAAAATCGTCAAGTAGTTAATTTGCATAATCTACTTTATGCAAATTCTACTTGGCAATAAATATAATAAAAAAATTGGCGCCGAATGAAAAATAGAAACGTCAACGCGAAAAATATAATGAATTCATTCGATACCAAACAAACAGCTAGACCAGAAGGCTAAAGATATCAGGGAAAAAATAATAATAATAATTAAGTATCCGAAGTGCAACCGCACCGATTCCACTACTAGCCAGCTGAACAAGGGGAGTCAAAAACTCAAAGTTCCCCTGCAACCTGCACACCAGGGACCAGCAACATCGACCGCTCTACGGTCCGATCTACGAAGAGGTCTGACATCACCTTCACTTACATTGTTGTGAAGGATATTATCAATCCCTAATTGTTAAACATATATCATCATCATCGGCACTACAACCGGGAGCCGGTCTTGGCCTTATTTTAACAAGTCCTGAGGCTTGTTAAATTTTCCACAATGATTTGTTTTTTCCGGGCAAGGTCATTAGTCTTGCGCCAGAGGCTCCCAGACGGGGAATCGAACCCCGGTCTCCCGCGTGACAGGCGGGTATACTTAATAAACATATATAACACAGCTTTAATCGGACAAATTGTTATATTGTATTTTGTTCACAGTATTGTGATTTTTTGTCATCTTTCAGGCAGTATATTGCTTTTGAGGCAATCCAAGAAACGACTCAATTTTTTGGCTTGTTCGTAAAAAGTGAAATGCTACTCGAACTGTCCATAAGCCATCGACCGAAACAAGTGGTAGTCGGACGGAGCAACGTCTGGTAAATACGGCGGCTGGGGTAGGACATCCCACTGAACCGCCTCCAAAATTTTCCTGGCGACTTTTCCAACACGTGGTCGACCCATGTCGTGCTGAAAGATCACTTTATCATGTCTTTTGGCATGTTGGGGGCGCTTGAACTTCAATGCTCCGCTCAGTTGTAACAATTGTTGTTGGTAACTTTCCCCAGTGATAGCTTCGTTAGGCTAGAGTAGTTCATAGTAAATCACTTCGAGCTGATCCCGCCAGATGCACAGCATTAGCTTCTTGCCATGAATATTCGGTTTGGCCGTTGAAGTTAATGGATTGCCATACTTACTACACGAGTTTCTGACCTTTGGATTGTCGTACTTGATCCACTTTTCGTCTTGCGTCATGATTTTATGCAAAAATCCCTTCCGACTTTGCCTTTGGACCAGTTATTCGCACATTCGAAAAGAAAGGCGCTCGACGTCTCTTGGCTTGGGGTTCACATAGAAACCAAATTCCTTGTTCTTGCATCATACCGATGGCCTTAAGAGGGCCTGAAATAGCTTATTGAGTCACTACCAATTCTTCTCTTGAGTTTGGTATGAATCTTGGTCCAATAATGCCTTCAGCTAGGCGCCTGCAAAATTTCTGGCCTCCCTTCTTTGTCACTGCCGTCAAAATCGCCAGTTTTAAAACGCCGGAATCCAGTACTCACATGTACAGTACTTCACACAGCAATCGATGCCCATCAGCTGTACTTTTCTTCGAATAAAATAAAAAAACAGAGCTTACCGCATATTGTTTTTTTTTTTTTTGGGCCAAAGGATGACATGGTTAGAGTACAAAGTAAGAATGTTGTTTATACTTCAGCGAAATGATACATACTGATTTTTAAATGATGACGTTGTAACATGAATATAGTTCTTGCCAATTTTTGTAGAACCCTCAAAACTTATTTATACGCCCAGTAGAAGCAGACTGCTTCCGAAATGCATTTTCTACAGCGTCTTGGAAGTTTTTAGATTTCAGCATCGTAAAATGAAGAGGGTTCCGTAGAAAAGACTCCCCGCTACGTCGTTTTGGAATCGTCCCCGTAGTGCTTATATAAGGGGAGGTGGAAATCACAGGGCGACAGGTGAGGGCTACAACGAGGATGGCCAAGTAAAATCCAACTCATTTCTTCTAATTGTATGACTGTTAAAGCTGTGGTATGGGACGAAGCCTTGTCGTGGAGGAGATAGACGGTTCGAATCGGTTGACCACGTCTTTTACAACGATAAGCAAACTTGACTTCACTCAAAGGTTTACAGTAATCCGCATTATTTATCATGGGAACTTCATGCGACAGTCATGATCAAGTCGATCGCCTTCCATAAGGTCAGACATCTGGTAAGTGTTCTTTTTTTTGTAAAGCTGGACCGAGACTAACGATTATGTTTCTCGTTTTAATCTGGTCACGTCTTTCATCGAATTTCGTATATCAGGCAAGCACATGAGCTGTTACAAGTGTTTGGTCTTCAAACTTTGCAGTCAGTCATTTCGGCGTGTTAATTGGTTTTACGCCGTCGCAAGCAAGAGATTTACAGATGATGCTTTGCCCAGCAGAACCTGCTATTCAAACATTGCGAAAGCTACTGTCGAACTGGTTTGATTAAGAGAGCCACTGGCTCACGCCCGCTTCCAGACATTGAAACCAATACACAGTAGAAGCGGTCGTCCCCACCGTTCAAACTTACACCATAAGAAACAAGCATTGTTTATATTTGTTCCATCCACATGTAATGAGGGATAGGATGGGTAACCTTCCGGGAGAGTCGAGACCTACTTGGATTAGGGGGCTAGAAGCATCGTTTCTTACTCGTTGAATTTGTGTATAGTCAGCTCCTTAAGGTTGTGTGTACTCTGTGGTATGGTTTTGAATATCCAGTACGACAACCTTGTTTTCACCAAACTGGTGCATCGAGTGACTCTAGTCTACAGTATCTCATGTGGACCAGATGCAGAATATATATATGAGGATGAATCAAATATAAACGGTAATTTCTTTTTATACATTTATTGAATAATGTTACACACTAACTATATTCTTAACATTTTTCCTCCTTCGTAAACTACACACTTGTGCCACCGATTTGGAAGCTTTAACATACTTGTTCGTAGAAACATTTAGGGCGAGTTGTTAGCCAATTACGCATATGCTCCTCGACTCCTTCATTACTTTCGAATTTTTTCCTCCAAGTCTGGGCTATAAGGAGGGTGTTCGGAGGTTTCTCGGCCCATTTCCTCCAACGTATCCGTTGTTAAAGACGCGGTGTGAGGCCTGGCGTTGTCATGAAGAAGGATAACATCTCGCATATGCATACCTCGCCTTTTGTTTCGATATGTGGCTTTTGCCGACTGTTACAACTGCCAGTAGTAAGCTGCATTTACTGTTCGTTGTTCGTGAAGAAAATCAATCATTAAAAAGCTCTCGAACGGGAGCGATGTTGCCATCTGTATGACTTGTCCTTGGGCGTCGATCATGACTTTCGTTTTCGATACGTTCTCTCCCACTTTTAAATTCTCTGGCCCACGTATACACACGATTCTGAGATAGTGTATCAACACCAAACTGTACCTTCAATCGAGAAAAAATTTCCGAGGGTTTAACGCCTTCATTTGTTAAAAATTTTATAATAATCCGTTGCGCAACAGACATATGTTCATCTTGCTCGCTCATGGCTGTACCGGTTCCCCTACTCTTCATAAACCAAACAACAGCCACGCACAAGAGTATCTAGCTGACAACTTGTTGCTTAGCAAAAAAGTAAAATTCCCGTTTATATTTGATTCACCTCCATATACATTTCTTTTTTTTTTTTATTATACTTCTCTCAAGAGAGGCGAACCTATAGCGCCGACACGGCGCCCCGAGTTATCCCCAAATAATCGTTGCAGGTTGTACGCTCGGGAAACACTCGCGCGAGGAGGGAATTCCATAGCTTTCCTGCTCCGTAATGGAATGAGTTCTGATGCAGAGCTCTTCGCGCCGTCGAGAAATGAGCCGCAGAGTGATGCGGATTGTCTCATGGAGCGCATATAAACCGAATTGCGTGGAACAATACCACGAATTTCCGAAGAACAGCACCCGTGATAATATCTGTAAAACAGACAGAGGTCGGCTACGCGCCTTCGATGTGACAGCGACTGTAGCTTTCCCCAGATTCGAGGGCCTTGCTATTCATCATCAGCGTGGGACCGATGTTTCACCTTTCTTTGTGAATGTTGTATATTGTGTGTTTGTTGCATTGACGTCAACGAGATTAGCCTTTCCCCACTGCAGAGCTTATCCAGATCCCGATTCAGAAAGTCGATCTGGCTACATCTCAGCTGGTGTGACGTTGCTGCACTATTCGGTCGATCACTCAAAAAAGAAACAACGTCTGCTCAGCAATGACCCATGCTATACGCGGTCAAAAACCTTGGAGATATCAATGCGACCGCTATTGATTCACCACCCCCCCTCAATCTCAGGTGTCCATATATCGGTTATAAGGGTCAAAACGTCTCTCATGGACCGCCTGCCAGGGAATCCATATTGGCGATCATTCAGAAGTCCGTTGCAATTCAAATACCTATATAACTCGCCATTGATGACCTTTTCCATCACCTTAGATAAAATAGACAGTAAAACTATCAGTCGGTAATTTTTTGGGAGACACTTTTAGATTGGCTGAACTCGACGGACTTTC